>CAUYSK010029075.1:0-21187 GCA_963575035.1 Avahi laniger | reverse complement strand
TGTTTTACATACCTACCCAAAATAACCAGGAAGGGAACAATGGTAAGGCCAGTTTTGAAGGTACTACAAAATGATTTATTCAGTGCTTTTATGTCAAAATGAATTTTCCTTTACCATTGCCAGTAAGGGTTCTCCGATGATGTGCAGATCATGTTTGTACTAATGAGATCTCTTAATTTTTGATGTTCAAAGTAGAAAGTAAAACCTACTTGAGAAATAGTTATATGTAAACACTTCTAAAAACTTAACGAAATAGTCTTTCAATAAAATGAAAGGGGAAGAGAGAGAAAGAGAGAGAGAGAGAGAATATCAAGTATTTGACCCATTTTAAATAATAACCAATTCCTTTCTAGTTCCAAAATACTCATATTTGCCAAATACAGGGAGAGGCTTTTGCAATTAGCTATTATGCATCTATAATCGATACCTTTTCTCTCTGACCCCCCCCTCCTTTGTTGGTAATAAACCTTATTCAGTTCAACCTTTTTAAAAATTTTATTTTATTTTAAGTGGATGAGTAAAATTATATATATTGTGTACAATGTGATATTTTGAAATATATACATCACAAAATGATTAAATTAAGCTAATTACAGTATGAATTACCTCACAGAGTCATTTTTTGGTGAGAAAACTTAAAATCTATTCTCATACCATTTTTCAAGAATACAGTATAATTAAATATAGCAACCAAATTGTACAATAGATCTCTCGAGCTTATTTTCTGTGAAGCTGAAATTCTGTCTCCTGTGAACCGCATCTCCTCAAGCCTCCACCCCTCGGGACACCCCTGCTCTGGCAGCCCCTGGTAACCTGCATCCTACTCTCTAGCCCCATGAGGTCAACGTTTTTAGATTCCACATATCAGTGAGATCATTCGGTGTTTGTCTTTCTGTGCCTGGTTTATTTCACAGCCTTTCTTTCAGACAATAGATTTGTTGTTGTTATAATAGACTTTAGTTATTAATCCTTGGAATGAAGCCAAATTGTCTGTCTTACTTGGTTGACATCATAGTCCGGTCATATGTTTGCAATATCAGTATTTATTAATACTTCTACCATCAGCTATACTCCTCACTTATGAGTGGATTTCACTAGTTTAACTCTGAAAATGAACCCATTTCCATGTTCATATATTTATTATGCAAAAATATTAAGAATAGAAACATAATTCCACATATGCTTATAATTATTATTTTTATACAATTCAAGGATGTTTGGACACATTTGTTAAGTGTTTTCTTTTTACTATTTTATCTCTAATCAGAGTCCATAATTGGTGAGTTTCCTTGGCACCATACAGCTAGGGCTCATGCCCCTCAAGCATGCTCCTCGCAATGTGTGCACACAGCTGCGACAGCCCAGAACTGGGACCCCTCCAGGCCGCGAGTCTGTGCTCTGCACGAGTACATAGCCTTGAATCAAGAGCTTTTCTTGGCTCTCCTGTTCTCTAGCAGCCCATCTGTCTCTCCCTGAGCATCCATGAGTAACTCAATTGCTTCCTATTTCCTTGCTTTCTTGTTTTGTTCAAGGGGAAAAAAAAAAAAAAACTGGTGAAGAATAAATTATTCAAATAAAATCCCTGTAGAACTACTCTGGAATAGGGCATGTGAGTACACTCTTTTAGCATTGTGCAAGGGGGAAAGAGAAGGAACATAGCTGAAATAAAGAGCCCTGGCTGGATGCAGGATGGTGACCCACAGAAATGGAGTCTTCCTTCCGGAGAAGCACCAGTTCCCTTGCATGGTATACTAGGCCCCCCAGAGCGGTGTCCCTCTTCGCTGCTTCCGCTTCTGTCAATTTGCTTAATTTGTCTATCACAGACACACCGAATCCCTTTCATTTCCTTCACAACACACCTTTCTCTGTACCTAGAATGTGATCTTCCACCCACCCCCAGCTTTTCTTGGCTTGGCCACTTCCAATCAAGCTCCAAACTTTCCTTCTCATATTTTGAAGGTCAGGTTAGTTACCCGTGCCGTGGCTCTCTCAGCACCTGTGCTTCCCTTCATGGCAGCATCGCATCTGGGTGAGTGGTTGGATGTTGGTCTGCTCTACAAGGTACTCACTCCAGGAAGGCAGAACTTTGCCGTCCTTGTTCAGCTGTGTCTCCAGGGCCTGGCAGTAGAGATTTGTTACACACATCAAAGCATTTGAAACATTTGGAGGCAGAAGTGGGACCAAGCAGGGCAAGAGCAAGATGTTTTAGTGAGAGAAAGCTATCAAGAATAGTAGGGGAGGCCGGGCGTGGTGGCTCACGCCTGTAATCCTAGCACTCTGGGAGGCCAAGGCGGGCGGATTGTTTGAGCTCAGGAGTTGGAGACCAGCCTGAGCAAGAGCGAGACCCTGTCTCTACCAAAAATCGAAAGAACTGAATTGGACAGCTAAAAAATACATAGAAAAAATTAGCCGGGCATGGTGGCGCATGCCTGTAGTCCCAGCTACTTGGGAGGCTGAGGCAGGAGGATTGCTTGAGCCCAGGAGTCTGAGGTTGCTGTGAGCTAGGCTGACGCCACGACACTCTAGCCTGGGCAACAGAACAAGACTCTGTCTCAAAAAAAAAAAAAGAAAAAGAAAAAAAAGAAAACAGAGGGAGAGGGAGAATGTGGATTGGAACCCCTGCGTCAAGATCTCAGCACTGTATTGCCTAAAAATACCAACGAAAGCATTACTTGAATAAAAGCACAAAGAAAATAAGTCCCATAACAGAGACTTAAAATGCAACTTCTTGACCACACCATGGCACTCAGGTGTGCACAGGAGGCCACCGAGCAAAAGGCACGTCACATGACAAGACTCACCTAAGCAGAAGAAGTCTTCAAGAACATCGAGAAAACACAACTACTTATCCTGCAATTGCTGCTCAAAGTGATGACTGAAAGGTGGAGGATAAGAAGTACAGGCAAGAAACTCCTTATCTTAACTGCCGGTAGGTTTAACAGGAATTTGTGCTGTAATCAACACAAGTGTTGGCAAGGATGTGGGGGAACTGGAACCCCCGGCCACGGCTGGCAGGAATGTCAAGCGGGGCAACCACTTAGGAACACAGTCGGGCAATTCCTCAAAAGGTTAAACACAGGTACTACTACATGACCTAGAAGTTCCACCCGTAGGCATACATCCAAGAGAAATGACAACGTATTTCCACACATAAAAAAAACCTGTATGTGAACATTAACAGCAGCATTATTTGTAAGAGCCAAAAAGTAGAAACCAAAACATCCATGAACTGAAGAATGGATGGTCTCATTCACAAGAATGCAACCAGATTTTCTGAAAATGGAGGAAAAAAAAATCAAAGATGCTTCCTTTTGGAGGAGCAAATTGCGTGGTGCGGCAATCAGTCCTGGGGCTCCCTCCCTGCCGCCCTTCCGAGCACCGACACTCGGCACCCGAGACTCACTGTGCAGGAGCGGAGGGCAGAGCAACCCAAGTCACGCAGGCTTACGTCACAGAAGAGCACAGAGCGGGGGGCAGAGCCTGCCAATGCTGGCGTCGCCGGAGGCACCTCTCACCTCTGCTACATCTGCTCAAGAGTCGACAAGGGCCCTCCCACTTAAAACACTTCAAAATGTAACCCGCTTTGGTCACATTTTGAGGCAATATATAGGGAAATGTCAAGTGACACTGATTCCGTGGGCCTTTTCAGGGTCACATGAGTTGAAATTAAGACAGAGGTCAAACTGCTTGCTGTGGACATTGTTATACAAAGTGGGCTGGGATGAAATGCCAGAGGCCCTGGGGTAACTAATCAGATGAGACGCCGGGAAGCGTGGAAAGGGTAGGGTCCAATCCATTTCTGCCCGGTCTTTTAGGGTGTCCTGAAAGACACCTGGTTGGACACTGCTGTGCCACTCCTCGAACCATTTCCCACAGCTTCGTGGCCACTTTTCACAGCTGTCCAATAAAATTTCCCAACCCCACATCAGTTTCAGTGCGCAGGCAGGATGTGGGAAATTTGTAGCCCCCAGTAAGCTTCTGCATTCAAGTTCTGGGTTCTAAACCGTGTTCAGAAAGTAGGCAAGTGTCTGTGTGTGCACCCACGTTCACAGCAGCACTCTTCACAACAGCCAAGCGATCCGAGTGTCCATCAACAGATGAATGGATAAAGGAAACTGAGTATATCCACATAAGATCCACAGCGGAATCTTATTCAGCCCTTAAATGGGATGAAATTCTGACATGCTACAACCTGGATAAACCTAGAAGACATTATGCACAGTGAAATAAGCCAGTCACAAAAAGACAAATACTGTCTGATTCCACTTACATCTGGAGTAGTCAACCTCATAGAAACACAGAAAGTATTAGAGTGTCTGCCATCAGCTAGGGGGAAGATTTGGAAAAGAGAAGTTGTTTGATGAATATAGTTTCAGTTTTGCAAGATGAAAAAGTTCCAGAGATTTGTTACATAACAATGTACATACAGCTAACACTACACTTAAAAATGGTTAAGACAGTAAACTTTATGTGTTTTTGACCACACACACACACACACACACACACACACACGTAGGCAAGTGGCTTCACTTCATGTTCCTCAATTCTAAAATGGAGAGAAGACCCTCACAGGGCTGGCGTAAGAGTTAAACAAGATGCTATACGAAGTAAGTGCTCAGTAAGCACCCACTATTAATAAAAATGAATGTCACGGTTTAGTAATAACTTAAAAATATTCACGTTTCATGAGCCTATAATCATGGAATAAAACCAAGCAGGCCACACCGTCTGTTCTGCAGTCCCCTAGCACATGAACTCAGCAGGCAAGCAGGCAGGCAGGCAGGCTTCGTCCACCTTGCTTATCGCTGGCATCCGGCACCTGGATGGCTCCTGGCACTCAGCACAAATAACCTCTCAATGCCCAGAAGCATCAAATGCTTACTAGAAAAACCCCATGATGAGGGGGAGGGAAGACTGAGTGCACAGGCCAAATTCTAGAATCTCTGCCTTAGGAACTCAGGGGCCACCCTGCCTGAACTATCAGGTGATTCTTTCAAGCAAGTCATCTCAACCTCTGGTTGACTCACTCTAAGTGGACCCACCACTAGCACCTTCTAGAACTACAGGTCGGCCCTCAGAGTTCCTGCTTGAACCTTCATTCACATTCCCCATACACAAAGATGATGGGCCAAAATGGGCCATTCCTGCTCCCAAAGCTCTGCTCACGAAATAGGCAGAGAGGGAAAGACATGCTACAAATGAAATGAAAAGATGTCAGATAAAGCAAATTCCAAAGAGACGTGGGGAATATTCTAGGCTCCAACAGAAGGGCAAAACTAGAAAACATGATACTTATCTGCATAACCGGAGTTCACTCCAGGATAGAGTTTTGGGAATGAAAAGCCCTTCCCCAAAGAAGGCGATTTTTTGCCAACCTGTGTTCTTACTCCACACTGGCCTGGCTTTCCCGAGTCTGGGACCTTACAGGGTCTCCATTTCCAACTTCCTATTGGGGGGTGGGGGGGAAGGAGACTTGCCAATCTCCAAACATCAGGATTCAGTCTTTGACTATCTTCTCTCCCTAAATGTCGGCCCCAGGTCCCCTCTTCTCCCCCCGTCCTCCTGGCCATGCCAACACCCTCCAGTCTGGTCTAGACCCATCCTTGCATTCTAGACCTGGACACCCAACTGCCTAAATGTCAGAGCCCATGAGAGCACCACACAAGCACCACATGGTCAGGGGACTAAAGTGACTCCATTTTCTTTAAAACCTCTCAAAGAAGGTTGATAACAACAACACTACGGAGTGTTCCAGCTCCCTTCAAAGGCTCATTTACCACATGAGGCAGTGGCTACCAGGCTGGATAACCGAGAACCCTTCCATCACTGAAGTTCCACTGGACAGTACTGCTCTGGAAATCGGGTAGCTTAATGTAAGGTAAGCCCAAACTAGACCCTGGAAGATGGGGGGAGTGGAGATGTCTGAAAGTGAAGAATCTAAGAAACAGAGTGAGCCAGCAGTATGTCACGGAACCCAGGAGCCCAGGGCGCCACAGGATGGGAATTGTGGTTTTATCCTATATGCAGTAGAGGTTCAAAAGCAGGAGATTAATTATGCTGCAGTAAATCGATTATATTCTGATCACATATTTTTCCACTAGTCAAGTTTTGCATGGAGCTGATTTAACCACTTCTACCTTTTCTCTGGACAAGGTTTTTCTCACAGCTACTCAGAGCCAATCTCCTACTCAATGAGATCATTTGTCATTTTCCTAAATCTAAGAAAAGTTTTCAAAGTAAAATGAAAATCCTTCGGGGTACACTTGTTAAATGAATCACTCTCTTTCTAGCATGGAGACACTGCCCATCACTGGAGACGTGTACACAGGACACAGACATAGGAAACACCTTTGTTCAGCATCAAATCCTCACTGCTCACACAGAACACAGCACAGTGCCTGATACAGTCCTGCCTAGTAAGCCCAGCACACACACTGGAAATGGGTGCTGAGTGGAGTCCCACTGGTGCGTCTACCTCAGGCAGGAAACTCCCCTTGACTGGGAGTCCCTAAGTGGGGAAAAGCACCATGAGCGGAAACTCGATTCCACCCGACAACAAGCAGCACTTCAAGATGAGAGGCTCACCGTAATCTGAGAGATTGTCCAGTTCACACCTCTGATTTTAACAAGCCCCAGGCACCGGGACTAAAGACACGCTTACTCCAGTTTACAGACTTCCCCAAACCCCCTCTCTGTACTCACGGACTTTCACTAGAGCATCAAAGGAAAAAATGGAAGTGAAACCAAATCAAGGCAGCTTGGTGCTCTAGTGGAAATTTTTCAGGTTGAGGTTAAATTCTGTTCACGTCAACGTCTTCATGAGCGACCCCTCAGGAGGGCAGCGCTGCTCTTACTGCCCAGATGCCTGGATGAAAAGGAGACCTGCCCAGTCGGGGTTCTGCATCCCTCCTCGGACAGTACCCCCAACCCTCGTGAGCACCGCCAAAGGACAGGTGCTTGCCTGCAGACCCGTCCGGGTCTCTGCCCAAGCCTCCACTGTCCTCACTGAAGGACCAGACTAAATGCTAGCTCGTTTCCTATGCTCATAGCTAGAAGGTCTCTCCCTAATGGGATTGCCTGCCTGTACCTCTTTCGGCTCTACCCTGTGCCACCATCAGAGGTCCCTGAGAGCAAAGCTGTACGTGGGGGGTTCCCTCCTCCCACAGCTTGCAATGCAGCAGTCAAACGTTAGTGGGCTCTGGAGCCAGGCACTGCTGCTTACCAACGCTGGGACCCTGCAACCCTGTCCAAAGACTGAGCTCTTCAGGCATCAGCTCAATACCAGTACACAGCTAATAAGGTTGTCTTCTGAGGACTCAAGGAATACGTAGAGATTCAGAAATATTTGCTAAAACAGAGTGATCAACAGCAGTGTGCTCAAATCTGTAGTCACAGGAGAGTCGCCAGCCCTATAGTGCCATACAACATTAAGGCTGACGCAGAAATCTGAGTGACTGATGTCTGGCTTCGCTATTTCAGAACAGGCACGCAGCAAGAAAGAAACAGAGAAAAATAAAGGAAGACAGCAAGCATCCATTCAGAAAATGTCATTCTATACTTCACAGGGAAGCCTATTCACAGGCAGCTATTTGCTACAAGCCCTGAACTTTCCACGGAGCCAACAGTCAAAGATAAGCACTGCCTTAAGGTGAACGATGGGAAGTGGGGTTCAGGAAGGCAAGCGGAAAGAGCCACAGGCCAGAGAGGGTCACCAGCTCTCATAAGTGCAAAGGGCAGACATGGGTTACCAGAGCAAACAGGCCAGATATGTCCTGAGACATGACACCAAGAATAGGCAAGCTGCAGGAGGCATGCTGCAGAACTCCAAAGGACCCAACAGAGAACTCACTCCAACACTGGTAATTCGAACTGCATTCCTGGGATTACAAAGATATGTGAGCTATTATCCTGAAACAGATGAACACGAAGGTGGTGTTATTTCCAGATTTGAGCTAATCTCTCAGCTCAATGGTTTCCTAGTGTCTAAAGGAAAACAAATGAAGAGACACACACAACTTTATTACTTAGCAGCTTTTTATAACTGAAAGCACTTCAGAGTCAAGTAATTTTTTATGAAGATTATTAATGAAAATAGCCTACACATGGATAGTACCACCTTTTACAAAACTCTTTTCTTGTACACGATCTTATTTCTCCTAATTACAGGATAGAAAGGGGAAGCTGCTTAAGTCATAAAAGCCATGCTTGTTCAATAAGAGCACAATTCAAATGAGCAGAGAAATGAGATTAATTAAAGCCAACAACAACAGTAAAGAATGAAGGAAAATATCCGTTAGCAACTATAAGTTTAATCTTCAAACTTTAGGGAGGGGTGAAGGAATTTGTAATAAGAAGAGTTCTTTTCCATCCTCTGACTCAACTCTGCCCCAATTACAGAAGTATGAATTATTCAAGTTTATGGCATTGTATTTCTTATTCCTTCCATCAGACAGGGATGCTGGGAGGGAGAGTGGAGTGGCATCGTGTACACCACCTGGCGGAGTGTAGCAATACTCCTAAGCGTCAGCATGCTATGCTGAAGAACGGCACTGTCCAACAAGCTTTCTTCCTCAACCTGCAGGTTCAAGTGCACGTGCAAGCAAATGGCCCACAGCATGGAGCAGGCACTAAGCCACATAAGGGACCCCAGCATAAATCTTAGTTTGTGAGCCTACTTAGAAATGATCAGGCTGGCTAGGGACCCACTGGGTTACCTTCTGCAACACAGGCTCCAGGCCAACACCAAACCCTGGAGACAGTTTTAGGAACAGCAGCGGTTTCAGTGAAGAGCCTAGAACAAAGACCTTCATCTGCAGCTGCAGTGATAGGTCCATTCTGAAATTCCTCACCCCCAGGAAAAAGTGGGGAGCGCAAGGGCCCTATGCAGGTTCACACCGCTGCTGATACACAGGTTACCTGATAGCTCTGTAAAACCTCTGGAGGATAGTCACAAAGACAAACCAAAATGGGCACTCCACACCATTTCCAAGTCATAAATTTATAAATGTCTACAAAACAAGATGCATGTGAAAGTCTTCAGAACCATCAAGAGCCTTTTAATTATCATAATAAATTTCTCATCCTCAGAGTAAAATCCAGGATATTCATTTTAGTACCTGCTCCTTAGATGGTTTTTAAGGCTCAATGTTCATGCATGTGTACAATTTTGTCACCACATTCTCAAGGGGACTTCCAACCTCCCCTCAAGTTAGATGCTCTAGTGAGGCAGGGCCAGTCTCACTCTTGGCCACTGGATTCTCAATTATTTTGAGCCCTTTAAATTAAGGACTGAAAATGTTGGAAAACAATTATTATAGTAGAGCTTAAGCTTAACACTTGTTTTTGATTATGGGGAACTCTGGGCAGACTTTTTGTAATACTAGAGGAATGCCAAGCAGCCGGCTTTACAAGAACTTGAGGATAGAAATAGCTTAGCAAATAGCAAAATTACAACTGCAGCTTTTGCAGGCATGGAAAGATAAATGAATCCAGTCTACTGAAATGTTCTCCATCACGATTTCGATCCTGTAAGCATTTACTGGAACTTATTATCTACCTAGTTTCCTATCCAAGAGACCTGCAGGCTCTTTTCCTGTAGGCTCCTGCAATGGTATACGCTGATCTCACCCTGTGTTCCCTCAGGGCCTTTTTCTGGCCAAATTGGACCCAATCACATTGGCCTGAGTTCTCCCACCCATCCAAGTGACTCTTGAGACTTGGCTCAAGTCCTCCTAGAATTTCGCAGCAGCTCCCGCCATACCTGGCACTAGATAAGATAAACTGTGTCTTTCATTTCAACCTCTACCAAAAGATCGGGGAGAAACACATCCTTACTCATCTTCGTTTTACTGTTTTTATGAGTAACTTACTCTAAACTGGTTTAACTAATTCTTTTTTACAAACTAGCTTTCTTGTAAAAAAATTCTTTTTTACAAAATGAGCTTTCTTTTCAGCCATTCAAAATTTCTTGCTTCAAGTTAGGGAGCACATACTAATTCTAATATAGGAAACTGTTCAACAAGTCTTCCATTCTGTGTGCCCCATAACAATGAGCAAGGTGCTGCTGGAGCTAGGTCTTGGGGTGAGCGTGCAGAGGGCAGAGACCAGCTAAAGGCACCCGGCTTGAGGCAAGCCAGTTCGGCATCCTCATTGTGCACATGGTCAGGGATGGGCAATGATCCAACTAGAGTCCTTTACTACAGGGTAAGATTCACTTTTGACCCGGAGGTCAGAATATCGGTGACAGAGAACAAGCTCTGAAGTCACTGTGTGGGCCCCTGGACCTAACTACTCCCTAAGCCTCGCCCAGACTTCTTGTCACATCAGCCAACAAATTCCCTTTTGCTTTAACTAGTTTTGTTATTTACATCAGACAGAGACCTAATATAGCCTTTTCGTAACAGAACGGTCACCCTGATAAAAAAAATTCAGACAAGAGAATCTGGGAGACAGCATCTGAGAATAACGGACAAGTACAATAGTTTACTGTGTGTACTTCTTGTTTCACCTGTGGCAAACTACTTATTAGACCTTCACCAAAACGTGCTCTTTTAACTTCCCCCATGGCGCCCCCTGCAAAGCTTCTAGTAAGCAGTGGGTACAAGTAAAGAAAGAAACTAAACACCGATGCCCTTCATTTGCTACTAGAAAGCACATCCAGGATAGTCACTCTGGGCAAATAATAAAGAAACACATTGCAAAACAGCCAGACACAAAAAATAAAGTTACCCACATTACCATCCAGTAGCACTGAATACAATGTTATTCACATTTCTCTAACATGGCACACAGTAAGAAACACATTTTATCATGTACACAACAGTTAAGATCACAGTAAAGGTTTTATGAAACATCCTTGAAATGTGTGGCACCCTCTGACTTTTCGTTTTTTTCCCCAAAGACACTGGATTGCAGTGGTGCAATCACAGCTCACCATAACCCTGAACTCCTGGGCTCAAGTGTCCAGCTTCCTAAACAGCTAGAACTACAGGCACTTGCCACCACACCCAGCTCTCTCTCTATATGTGTGTATTTTTATTTCTATATATATAAAATACACATATATTTTTTTAGAGATGGGGTCTGGCTATGTTGCCCAGGCTGGTTTCAAACTCCTGGCTTCAAGTAAGCCTCCTAAAGTGCTGGGATTACATGAACCACCACACCTGGCCTGTCATCTCCTCTCCCCAACCCCCAAACACCAATTGCAACCCACTAAATTCATTTCATGACCCATAATTTGAAAAACACATATAAAGAATTATGTTCTACTGTAGTCCCAGCTCCTTGGGAGGCAGAGGCAGGAGGACTGCCTAAGCCCAGGAATTCAAATGCAGCCTCGGCAATGTTGCAAGAGTGCATCTTTTTTCCCTCCAAGTTTAAGAAGAATTCTAGCATGCAGAGCCACTCTTAACTTTATTAAACATAAATTATTACTAGACCCCCATCTCTTAAAAAGAAAAAAAGGATTACTTTCTCTTAAAATCCAGGTTCTTGTCAGTTCTCTGGAACCCAAACCTATTTGCTCCGCTTTACATATGAAAAACTGAGGATTGGGAGGGTAGGTAACAGGTCCAAGGACACACAGCAGGTGTGGAATGCCCCCAGCAGCCCCGGTCAGCCCACATCGGCACCCACGCCTAGGGCCGGCAGGTCCCACACTCCATGGAGTTCTCATTTCAACACTAACAACAGTGATCCACTCCCACAGATAGATGTTTCCTCAAACAGGGTCAAAGATGTTTAAAGTATAAAATCCCCAAATTTATCTCACCCTCTTCCCTTTCTTTTACACAAAACAACCTCAAATGACAATCTACCCACAGGCATGTATGTTACTGCCTGAAGTAGAACAACTGGGGACATTTGCCATAAACAAGGACACCGGAATTACTAATTCGTGTTTCTGAAAATTGCGTAATACCAAGCCCAAGCTTCTCCCCTGGTGCCGGGTCCACAGTGTGCTAGTGTCTTCCTGATGTAACAGCCAAGAACAAATGAAGAGTTTCAGACTAGCATGGAGACAAGACAATGAAGGTGACCACATGCAAATTAGGAAGGACCTGGACGGCCTTTCTCAAGGTCCTGCAGGCAGAGAGCAGAGCAACACTCCCAGGCTCTGTCTTTCCTGACTCAACCATCTTAACACAGTAAGATACGAGGCCTAGGTCAGTACCCACATGGTCTCATCTTTGTCAAAGTACGTAGGCACACTGATCCCATTTTATAAAAGAGGAAACTGAGGCTTATGGAGATTATGTCATTTGCTTGAGGTAGAGGCCAGAAGGGAGTGGGGCTGGGACTGAACCCTGATAGAGAACCCCACAGCTCTCCCTCTCTGGTACACGGCCCCACTCAAGCCCAATCGACCCTGTCTGCCACAACCCGGAGGTCCCAGAACCTTCCCACAATGGGCAGAACAGGCTAACACAAGCCAAGGGGGGGGGAGAAAATCAAAGAATAGCCTACGCCTATCGTACATGTGTGCGTGGGGGTCACAGGGGGAGAAGTATTTGTAAGTGTGCACAGATCAAATAGAACAAATGTCATATTTATTTGATTTCTTGTAATTTGAAGTTTATGTTCAGATTCCCTAGCCAACCTCCAAAAGACATACAAGCTCCAACCGTATTTCACACAGACAAAAGGCATCTCTCCTGGACCTGGATCACCATGGCTCCCAGTAACAGGGACTGGCACTAACTGGTTCTTCTGGACAAAGGGCCCAAAGTCTATTAGTAGGACCTCAAGCTCCCAGTCAGGAGCCCCACACATCCCACTGCCTGGTTCACTCTATGGAATCCTTCCAGGGAGACCCTCCAGTGTCTCCTTCCTGGGGCCCAGAATCCTTTCACCAAGCCAGATGCCCGAACAATCTGAATCAGCGGCAAGGGAGGCAAGAAGGTTTGAAGAGATGTCGTCCCGTGTTCTGGAAAAACTTCAGTCCCCCAGCGCCTTCTGGCTCCCTGGCCATGCCTTTGCTCAGATAACCGGGTTTTCATAGAGCAGGTAAGTCACACTTCAGGCCGGAGGATACACTGGGCGGAGTTCCCCTGCAGGATCATTTTCCCAAACCGGGCAGCAAACATCCCAGGGTGGATGCCCCAGAGCTGCCGCTCTCTACTAATCCCATTAGCACCACTCTTAATCTCATCGCCAGATAAAAACAAACACAACGCCTTTCAACTGCCTCCTCCGCGGGTCTCCACCCAGAGGTCACTCAGAAGAGACACAGCACCCCTGGACCTTAAAGTCACCTGGTGCCCTGCCTGAATCACCTGGTGCACTTCCTAACTGTCAGCGGCTCTACTCTGGCTTCCTCCTCACACTTCTATTCTTTACCTGGGCAATGACAGCAAGTAGCTAAACTAACCTTGAGAGGGGACTGTGGCATTGGTGCCAAGATCTGTGCTTTATGCCCTCTGAGGTACACTTTTTTTTTTTTTACTCTCATCTAAAAGATGAGCAAGTGAAGTTCCGGGAAGGATGAATAACAGGCTGAAGGTCACACAGTAGGCAGCAGAGCCAGGACTCCAAATGGGGTCTGAGTGTGCCACACTGGTGGTATCAAGAGTAGTCTTTGGGGCAGGACAGAAAAAAGAGACAAGAATAGATGCCAAGAAGCCACTCATACCTTCCAGGGTCACCCTCCCTAAAGCATTCTGGTAACACTGGGCTCCTATCTCAGGGTCAGGAGACTGACTTGATTTCAGGAAACAAAGTCCAACTCTGGGCAAGAGACGGTAGAAAGGTCAAAGAGCAAGAGCCCAAAAACACTTCTGCTTCTCAACACATTTTGTTTTCACACAATCATCATTTGTAGAGGAAAAAAATGTTAACCTCACCCTTATAAACAAGACAGTGCCAAGCTCTGATTGGAAAAATGGAAACGTATGCAACCTTTTAGAAAAATAATTTATATCAAATTTTCAACCATCCAGACTCTTTGATCTACTAGTCCTATTTCTAGAAATGAAAAAAGAGAAAACTTGAAAATCATGTCCAAATGTCCACAAATAGCAAAATTAAGTTACGGTACAGTCATATGATAGTTAAGTATCCACTTAAAATAGAACATTTTGGAAATGTTCACAATGCAGTATTTAAAAAAACCAAAAAAAACTTGAGTACAACCCAATTTTGTTACTCAGTATAGGTAAAAGACTGGAAGGAAATAAAAACGAGATCGAGAGGTAACTCCCTAACATTTAACATCATTTTAACATTTTATATTTTCCAAATTCTTTAAAATGACAACACACTACTTTTATTTAACGAGAAAAACTCTTACGATCTCATTTTCAAGTGATGTGGACCAACTAATGCTATTCCCCTCCAGGGTGTGGACAGATTGGGACAGATGGCTTCTTTGCAAAAGGTGACATATTATATGATTCCTGAAATATCCGTAACAGGCAAATCTAAACATAGTAGATTTGTGGTTTCCAGGGATTGGTGTGTCGGGGCGGGGGTGGGAGGGGATGGGAATTGACTGCTAACCGATAAAGGATTTATTTTGGACGGGACAGAAATGTCCTAAAATTGGTTGCAGTTATGGTTACACAACTCTGTGAATACACTAAAAATTAATGATCAAAATTGTCTTTCCTTGAACACAGTGTAAGAGCTCCGGGACTAAACCGT
Organism: Avahi laniger; assembly: GCA_963575035.1. Classification (NCBI taxonomy): domain Eukaryota; kingdom Metazoa; phylum Chordata; class Mammalia; order Primates; family Indriidae; genus Avahi; species Avahi laniger. The sequence goes on along the minus strand of CAUYSK010029075.1, from coordinate 6,544 downwards.
AGAGATGGACTGGCTGATCATGGACACGTGAAATCAGAATCTTAAGAAGAATGTGTTCAATGTTTTTTAAAAAGTGATCAAGTTTCTATTGACAACATGAGATTCACATTAAGAAATGCCATCCATACGTGTTTATTACCCACTTCATCTCTCTCTTAAAATACTTTTTGCAGGTCAGGGTTGAACCACAAGCCCAAACCCACTCACCACATTTCAAACTGCTAAGTGGGAAACGTACAGTAGATTGTGCATGGAAGCAAATGCACGCCAAGCTGCTCGAACTATTAATAAACTCACTGCAATTCCTAGGGACCTAAACATTATCTTAATTAAAATTCACATTCCTTGTAAGCCACTATTGACCAATTATGTCCACTGCTAACAATATTTTTAATATTTGCATTTGGTATTATGGGCACGCCAAATTCTGGCTCAATTATTTCACCAATTTACTCATTCAAAGAATGAATGCGTGCTCTTTGAGACACAGGATACAAGGGAATAGGCAAGGCCAAGCAAACCAAACCCTGCTCTCATGAAACTTACATTCTGGTTTTTAAAAGAATTTTTACTTAAGGAAATTTTATTTTTACAAACTCTCGTGTTATGTATTAAATGAAATGTCAGCATCAGCAATGAATTCCTCACAATTTTCACCTTGCAAATATCCACCCCTTTCTAAATACTAAAAATCACAAAGATTTATGAAACATTAGTAGCAGTTTCCAACAAAGCTTTTCTTTCCTTTTTATAGATTTGCCAGGAACATAAAGACAGACTTGGTCTGCTCTACAAGTTTATTCAAATTCAGAAGTCAAAACATTTTACATCCACACAATCATGACGGACTACAACAATGGGATGTCAGAAGCATATTTAACAGCCCCATATCTTCAAATCACTGAGGTACCAAATGGTTTCTGCTTTAAAAACAAAAAATTCCAACCTCTCTCTCAAATATTCAATAACTTGAATTGTGTAACGGGAAAATATTGTGCACCCCTAACCTCCAAAAGCAAAAGTGCAATATAGTACAAAGATTGCAACAACTGGCTCAAAAAGGTAACTTTCGGAAACAAAGTCTAAATTCCTTTAAACAATTCAATAATTTAGTGGAAATTTTACTAAGCGGCCAATGATCCTCTGGCAATTCTTATCTAACTTTTTTTTCCCTCACTGCCTTCCCAAGCTAGGCCTATGGCATCCCAAAGCAGCTGAACAATTCTTAAAATGCAGCTACTTTCACGTCTAACTTTCATGAGGAGGCAAAGTTCCTCATCTCCAGCAGCAATTCCACTGCGCTGAATGCTAAGCAAGATACGCGGAGGTGGGCTCTACTCTTTCCAGTTAAGACCAGCTAAAACCATCTTAAGAGGCTCCAGTTTGCGCCTGTACATACTATGTTTCCTATCAAAGTAAGAGCTACGGTGGATAATAAGGCAATAATACATTTTGATTCAGATTAGGCTTTTCGTTCTCGATTTGATCAATGGAAACCATCTGAGACGTTTATCTTTCCCTGGTTGAAGTCTTTTGGAGGAATGGGTTAGTTATCTACAATGTCTTGGTGGAAAGATAATCCCATCCACATTAAATCGAAAGAAATGTTTCAATGTTTTATTAAATTATTGGCAAGGTCATAAAACAGATTGTGCCATCCAAAACCTTTCTGAAATTGAAAACACACATTCATAAATCCTTTTGAGTATCGCTTTCTTTACAACTTCCAAGGACTACAAATTACAAGGAATTTGTAGCGAACTTGACAGCTCCATTCATAAAAATCTCCCAACCATTATTACAGCACCAAAGAACCCCTGGTTTAGAAGTACACTGAGACTTGGTTTTTGTAACCACGGACTGGTAGAGCCCTCTTGAAGCTAAGCACAGACTCCAAGAGGTCATTTGCCTCGAACATCACACAGAGATAAACGAACTCAGCGACCGAGACCATAAACCCCACGGGGCTGCATGAAACGTAAATAAGTAAACAAGCAAATTAAAAATAAAAATTAAAAAAAAAACACAAAGCATGGTCTTGAGTAAAAGAGAGGTCAGCCACTCAGCAAAAGCACATGACTCATCCACGGGCCTGAACAGAAGTATTTACACCGTCCACTACACCAAAGTGGGATTTCCCATCTTCATCCAAGGCCAGGCCTTGGGGGCATCTCAGTCGGGTGAAGTTGTGCTATTTCCGTTTGCGGGGGGGGGTCATTTTATTTCGCTGAATCACAACTCCCCCATATCCCCACCCCAAACCACCGCACACACGACACCGCAAATAAATGAGGCCATGGCAAGGAAGCCGGCCAGTACCGACCGAGCAAAACAAAGCACCCAGCGAGGGGCTGCCAGGCAGGGAATGGGTGGGTCAAGAGGGCCAAGCTCGCCCCCCAGGGCACCGCTCCCGCCCCGAGGCCTGTTTTCAGGCTGGCGCGCGGCAGCAGGTCCCTCCCTCTGAAAAAGACCTGCCCCTTTCTCTGCAGAGCTCCAGGGATCGCCAAGAAGCTGGGGCACGGGGGCGGGGGACGCGCTGCCCCAGCCCGGGCAGAATGACCCAGGGGCCAGAGGAAGAGCGCGCGCGGCCCGGCCCACGTGAGCGCTGGGGGCCGAGCCCGCTCCGGGGACCGCGGCCGCGGATGGCGGCGCTCGCGGCCACCACGCCGGGCCGGGACTTACCCGGGCCGGGCGCGCCGCGGACTCCGCGGCGGCCGCTTCCTCCTCCTCCTCCTCCTCCTCCTCCTCCTCCTCACTTGACAAAATGGCGGCGGCAGGAAGTGCCGGGCGCCTCAGCCCGCCCCCCGCCCGCCCCCGGCCGCCCGCCCCGCCGCAGCACCCGCGCCCCCCGCCCGCGTCCCCGCCCCGCCGGCAGACCCGAGCCAGGGGGCGGCGGCACCAACGGCGGGACGCCCGCGAGCAGCCCCGCCGCGCCGACACCAACGGCGCAGGCCGCCCCGACCCGGCGCGAGCGGCGCGGGAGGCCCGCAGGCCCGAGCCCGCGTAGCCCCGGCCTCCCCGCCCCCGCGCCGCGCCGATGGCGTAGGTGGTGGCGCACCGGCCCCATTACGCAATGCAGGTTACGCGGGCCGCGCCGCGGGACCCCACCGGCCGCCCCGCGCCGCCCGCCGCCCAGAAGGACACCGGTCCTCACCTGAGACGCTAGGCCGCACGCCGCCCCCGCCGGCCGCCTGCCCGCTGCCGCCGCCCCCTCCCCGGGCTGGCCTGCGCGGCGCCGGGGCCCGTCCGCCGCGCCTGCTGCTCCGCTGCGCTCACAGGCCCCGCTCGCCCGCGGGCACCGCCGGCAGCCGCCGCCGCCGCCGCCGCCACTGCTTCGGCTCCTCGGCTGCGGGACAGCAGAACAAACAGCCCTGCCGCCGCCGCCAGCGCACTGACGTCACCGCGCACGCTGCGCGCGCGGCCCCGCGCCGCCGCCCGGTGTGCGCGCCCGCCCCCGCGCCCTGCGCGAGCGAGCTCGGGGGAGACTGTGGAGCCGAGGTGAGTGGGGGAGGCAGGAGAAGGGGGCTCCCTGGGGAAGGAACCTCGCAGACTCAGGGAGGGCGCTGAGGGAGACCCGCAGACCGAAGGCTGGGCCTCGGGGAAAAGGTCTGAAGGCTGAGAGACGGCCACAGTTCTCGGAGGGGTCTGCTGATAGACCCTCAAAGAGAGGGAAGACGGTGAGGAGAGCCCCCAAAGACTGGTGATGGAAGAGGCCGAGGGAGGCCCCCCTCGTGGGCGAGAGAGCCGCGATGGGGGTGCCGGGGCTGAGGTGAGGTGAATTCCGGAAAGGAGGTGAGAGGAGGCTGTCCGCAAGGCCGAGGCTGCATCTTTCGTGCTGGAAGGTGCTGGTCCCCAGGCCCAGTGCGCTCTCCCTGCTCTTGTCCCCCTGCCGACCTCCTTGTCATTCTTCAGACTCCGCCCGCCAGTCAGCTCCAGGCAGTCTGGGGAAGAAAATCACACGACCTCTTCTGGGGCTTGCGGAACATCCCACCTGGAGCCCGGAAGATCTTAGTGAACACTGGGTAGTTTCGTGATCCCTAAAAAAGAGGAAGTTATGCTTAGGTCTCTTGCAGCTTCATACGACGGTTCCGTGAAATTTTTCAAACCTGGAAACATAACTGCCTCCCCTACCCTTTTGCCTGTATCTAAAGTCTCTTAGCACTTTTTGTCCCATCTTTGAAAAATAGAAAGCAAACTCAGTTCAAAAAATTCTAGGTAATATAAAAAAAAAAGCTAGGTAATAAAAAATTTCCATGATGTCCCTTATTTCAGAATATATCGATACAATAGGATACCAGTTAAATCGGTTTTTTTCCTCTATCGTGGTGTTTGTTCACGCTTTAACAGAGGATAATCATAAATTTGTGTGTCCTAAGCAAAGGAAAAACTAAATCCCTTTATTTTAACAGAGCATGAGATAAACTGTTAGTTGCAAGAAATAAATGTTGTAGTCATAACTGGTTCTTAAAGCGTCTTTCTAACCCTGTATTACAAATACTGAAATTTGTGAATATCGTCTGGCTCCTAATTTTGCACATTCCGCAACGTGCACAAGATGATCAGAAATGGAAAAAGAATAAAAAGGTACACAGTGCTGTGTGACTATGGAATAATCACTGGTTTGTTGTTGTTGGTTTCTTTCTTAAGGAAACCAGAATGTATCTATTTTAAGGTTCCCTTCCCTGTTGTTAGTTTAATCTTGTCTTGTTACATTATCCACTTAATTTATTACTGTTGCTGACAATAAATGTTTTTGGAAGTGATTTGGAGCTGCCAATTTGCAAGTCGCATAACAAAATCTGTCACTTTACTATAGAGTCACACTTCATTTTAGACAAAACCATATATTTAGCTCGATATACTGGTCCCAACTGGATGGCTTCTGGCTATTGCTGGAAATTAAATCCAACCTGAAGAGAATATGCAAGCTGTGAAGACAGTTCCAAAAGCTGTTTCAAAAAATCTTCTGGGACAATGATGTCTCATTTTTTTTCCTGTGGTGCTTAGCCTACCTCCTCACAGGTAGCTCAATCTCAGAAAATGTTTACCTACTTGCATCCATTTAATAAAAAGTCTTGTTATGTAACGGTTCACATTTTTTTTGTTTTTTTTTTTTGAGACAGAGTCTCACTCTGTTGTCTGGGCTAGAGTGCCCTGGCGTCAGTCTAGCTCACAGCAACCTCAAACTCCTGGGCTCAAGCGATCCTCCTGCCTCAGCCTCCCGAGTAGCTGGGACTATAGGCATGTGCCACCGTGCCTGGCTAATGTTTTCTATTTTTAGTTGTTTGGCTAATTTCTTTCTATTTATAGAAATGGGGTCTCACTCTTGCTCAGGCTGGTCTCAAACTCCTGAGCTCAAGGAATCCTCCCACCTCGGCCTCCCAGAGTGCTAGGATTACAGGTATGAGCCACTGCGCCCGGCCTTGGTTCACATTTTAAACAAGCTCTTTTTACTTTCTCCTGTTAGTACCATGTTTGCAATACTAAAACCCAGAAGAGATTAATGGAAACATTAAAGGATGAAACTTGAAATACATAAATAATTCTAATGACTGGTTTTAAATATCTATTATTATTATTTATTAATTTATTTATTTTTAGATTCAGAGTCTTACTGTGTCGCCTGGGCTCGAGTGCAGTGTACAATTATAGCTCACCATAACCTTGAACTCCTGGGCTCAAGTGGTCCTTCTTGCTCAGCCTCCAAGTGGCTAGGGCTACAGGTGCCCGCCACCATGCCCTGCTAAGTGTTTTTCTTTTTTGTGGAGGTGGGTTCTTGCTATGTTGCCCAGGCTGGTCTCGAACTGCTGGCCTCATGTAGTCTCGGAGTCTCATGCAGTCCTCATGTAGCCTCCGTTATTCGTTTTTTTTTTGTTGTTTTGTTTTGTTTTTTGAGACAGAGTCTCACTTTGTTGCCCGGGCTAGAGTGACTGCCATGGCAATAGCCTAGCTCACAGCAACCTCAAACTCCTGGGCTCAAGCGATCCTCCTGCCTCAGCCTCCCGAGTAGCTGGGACTACAGGCATGCACCACCATGCCCGGCTAATTTTTTCTATATATTTGTAGTTGTCCAGCTAATTTCTTTCTCTTTTTAGTAGAGACGGGGTCTCGCTCTTGCTCAGGCTGGTCTCGAACTCCTGACCTTAAGCGATCCACCCACCTCAGCCTCCCAGTGTGCAAGGATTACAGGCATGAGCCACCACGCCCGGCCAAGATTCAAATTCTTGATAACAAGAAAGTGCAATTTGTTATGGTTAGTTGTTTTGAAGGAGCTAGAAAAGTTACCTGCATCAGCCAAAAGATAGATTATAGCCAAAAAAATTTTGTTTGATTTCAAACCTGCTGGAAAGTTTTTAATATGTGAAACAGCTATTGGTGGTATTCATGGCAGCAACGTTCCTGCGTCACAGCAACGGACTTGCCTTCCTGCAGGACAAAGGGACTGAAGATGGAGTCTCCAGAATATGTTTCCTTTCTAACCCCAATGGCACAAAAACAGCAGGTGAGACTTATTATGCAATATAAATCCTGGACATTGTCAGAC
>CAUYSK010029073.1:0-16854 GCA_963575035.1 Avahi laniger | reverse complement strand
GAACACCTGGTGTCTGGAGTCATCAGGCAGCTTCCTTCCACCTGTCTGGTGCCTGGGCTAGGCTGACTCAAAGGCTGGGCTCTGGCTGGGACTACTGACTAGAGGAGCTACACGTGGCCTCTCCACGTGGCTTGGACCTCTCCCAACATGGCAGCCGGGCCCCCAAGAGGAACATCCAGAAAGCAAAGGTTGCAAATGAGCCAGGTGGGAACTAGTCTCAGAAGTCACACAGCTTCTCTTCCATAGCATTCTCTTGCTTACAGTTCAGGTTCAAGGGGCTGTGGCCAGGTCCCATTGCAGAAAGGCATGAGAGTTGGGAGCTGTTGTTGTCATAATCTCAGGGAAATAAAATCAGCCACAGCGTAACAGGAGCATGGATTTCTGCCCTGATTATCTGAAAGGAAAGTGTGAAGAAAGAAATAGAGGTCCCAGGAGAGAAATCTTTGGAAAATTCACTTCATTCAATCCACAGTCATGCCCCCTCTCTACCGATTCATCTGGACCACACGACCCCTCTCTCTCCAGCCACACTGATCTTCAGGATTCTCTTATTTGCTCAGCCCTTCCGCCCCAGGCCTTTGCCCTGGCTTTCTCCCTCCCCTCTTCTGTTTGTTAACACCCTCATGCCCTGCAGATCTCAGCTTAAACATCACTTCTTTGTAGATAACTTTCTCAACCTCCTTGATTAGGTCAAACTCCTGGAATAGACGCTTATAGCACTAAGTACTTTATCACAGTTATAATTTTTTTTTTTTTTTTTTGAGACAGAGTCTCACTGTGTTGCCTGGGCTAGAGTGCCGTGGCGTCATCCTAGCTCACAGCAACCTCAAACTCCCGGGCTCAAGCGATCCTCCTGCCTCAGCCTCCCGAGTAGCTGGGACTACAGGCATGCGCCACCATGACCGGATAATTTTTTCCATATATTTTTAGTTGTCCAATTAATTTCTTTCTAATTTTAGTAGAGACAGGGTCTCGCTCTTGCTCAGGCTGGTTTCGAACTCCTGAGCTCAAACAATCCGCCTGCCTTGGCCTCCCAGAGAGCTAGGATTACAGATGTGAGCCACCGCGCCCGGCCCACAGTTATAATTTTTTAAAAAACACATTTAACGTCTATCTTCTCACTTGACTATAAACACCATGAGGTCTGTAACTCTGCTTTTGGCGGCTATCAATAATGCCTCACCCCGACATATACATACACAGGTGCAGGATCCCTAGCCCAGAGCGGGGGTTTAATAAACATTTGTTGGGACAGATTTATATAGTTCTTGAGCACCTCATATCCACCAGACGCTGAGTTAGATGTGGGAATACGGTAGTGACCGGGCAATCCCACTTCTGCCACCGCGGAATTCACATATGGATGGGGGGACAGATGATAAACAGATAAACCCATTGGATGCTTGTGTTGAAAGAAAGGCCCTTGGAGAGAAAAGTCAGGGACCTAGCATAGCCTTGGAGTCCGGGGAGGTTTTCTTGAGGAAATGAGATTTCCACCAAGTGCTTCTCCCCTCCCACCACCCACTCCGAGTGCTCCATCCCAGGCAAGCCTGCGGGCCTGCACGTCTCAATTTCTTCCGTTCTTATAGGAGCAAATAATGACTCCTTTGTCATTTACATGTCTGTGTGTTGCAGGATAAATCAATACAAGCCAAGGAAAGAGAAATATAAATATATTTCTCAGTGCGAATGGGCTGTTTAACGTTACCTTGTGCACTAATTAAGTCGTATGTAACATGGAGAGCACTTTGACACTGTTAAACTTAATGACCCTCTGCTTAAAGAGGAAAGACACATTTACAGTGAAATTATAGTCTGAGCCGTAATGCCGAGCCAGAGAAAGGCCTCCAAGTAGATTGTCTCCAAACGCCTCAAAGCACCAGCTTTGAAATAGCAATAATGTACAAGTGGCAGCACTGTCCTTTAAGCAATCTAATTGTTTGCAAGAATATTTCTTCTGCCTGTCCACCCAGCAGAGCTAAAAGTCGGAGCAGTTAATAAGGTTCTGGAGTTATCTTACTGATCCTAGAGTCCAGAGAGTATTAGGAGGCCAAGGAAGTCTTCAAAATCACCGTCTTGTATCTTCAGGAGCTTGTGTCAAGGCCGTGACCTCCACACATGATCTCAACTAATCTTTGTGATGACCCTCTGAGGTATTTTTATAGCTACTGACAGATGATGAAACTGAGGCTCGAAGAACTTAAACGACTTTATTCATTCCTCCATTCATTTCAACAAATAGTCTGTGAACGCCGCTTTCTGCCGGGTCCTGGTCTGAGCACTGAGAATTTGACAGTGACCAAGACCGTCCAACTCACCAGTTCTGGCTAATAAGGTGTCAACCAAAGTATTCAGGGTGAGGAAAATTACTGTTTTCCTGATAACAATGGAAAGACTCAGAAAAAGGTGCATACCTTCTCTTCCTCTTCCCTCTTCCCTCTTCTTCCTACCTGTAATGCGAAAGCGATGCCTGGAGGTGCCACAGCCATTTTGCAACTGTGAAGGCAAAAGTCACACACCAAAGATGTCAGAGGAAGAAGCTAGAAGTGTGGGCCCCTTATTCTTCCTTGAGCAGCTTCCCCTGCCCTGGGCTACAATTTCCAGAACACATTCCACATAAGAAGAACAAGTACCTTTTGCCTACAGATCCCAAGCATCCTTGGATAGAATTCAGGGTTTCATGAACTTGAGGGGGAATGATGTATCTTCATTTTTACAAAGCCTATCTGAGATCCGGCATTTCCTTACATTATGAATGTGCACAGCAGACCAGAGTAGTATCAGCAGCGTGTGTGACTCTTTGTGATGGTTTGCTCTTAGTTGGCAAGGCCAGCAATATACCTTCGCTGTCCTACCCTTAGGGTTATATCAGCTCCTCAGCCCTATGTCACAACGTAGTTCACAAGGATCCTGATTGTCTTTCCCTTCCACAAGATGTCACACTGTCCCATTATGCTGATGACTTTATGCTGATTGGACCTAGTGAGACAGAAAAAGCAACTATCCTTGACTTGTTGGTAAGACATTTGCATGTCAGAGGATGGGGAATAACTCTGACTAAATCTCAAGGGTCTTCTATCTCAGTAAAATTTCCAGAGGGCCAGTGGTATGGGATATGTCCAGATAATCCTTCTAAGGAGAAGGATAAGTTGTTGCATCTGATCACTCCTACATCCAAGAAAGAGGCACAACACTTAGTGGGCCTGTTTGGATTTTAGAGGCAACATATGCCTCATTTGGGTGTGTTAGTCCAGCCCATTTACCAAGCAACCTGAAATGCTGCTAGATTTGATCAGGGCCTGGAACAAGGGGAGGCTCCCCAGTAGGTCCAGGATGCTGTACTAGCTGCTCTGTCACTTGGCCATATGATCCAGCAGATCCAATGGTACGCAAAGTGTAAGTAGCAGATAGGGATTCTATTTGGAATCACCTATGGGGGATTCACAGTCTTACCTTGTTCCCCACCATCCTGAAGCTTGACAGAATGACAGAATGATGGTATGGCCTTTTGAAGACTCAGTTATAGCACCAGCTAGGACCTTGTTGGGCTGAGGCGAGGTTCTTCAGAAGGCTGTGCATGCTCTGAATCAGCATGCAATATATGGTGCTGTTTCTTCCATAGATAGAATTCACAGGCCCAGGAATCAACGAGTGGAAATGGGAGTGGCACCACACAATTATCCTTAGTGGCCACTAGCAAAATGTTTGCTTCCTGTTCCCATGACTTTATGCTCTGCTGGCCTAGAGGTCTTAGTTCCAGAGGGAGGAATGCTGCCACCAGGAGACACAACAATGATTCCCTTGAGCTGGAAATTAAGACTGCCACCCGGCCACTTTGGGCTCCTCATGCCCAAAGTCAACAGGCCACGAAGGGAGTCACGGTGTTGGCTGGGGTGACTAATCCAGACCACCAAGGAGAACTTGGAGTATGACTCCACATGGAGGCAGGGAAGAGTATGTCTGGAATATGGAGATCTCTTAGGGCATCTCTTAATATTACCCTGCCCTGTGATTAAGGTCAATGGAAAACACAACAGCCCAATCCAGGCAGAGCTACAAATGGCCCAGAAGCTTCAGGAATGAAAATGCACGCGCGCGCGCGCGCGCACACACACACACACACACACACACACACACACACTAGAGAACCCTGACTAATCTAATATACTTTGTCAATAGAAATCACAGATGTTTTCCTTTAACATTACAGTTGTTGTCAATATCTCGATTTATCACTTACAGTTATCATTATTTTGGAAATTCTGGTGGTTGGTTATTAAACCCCCTTCTTGTCCTAGTTATTAATGCACTAATAAAAAAGCACATATCCTACTCTGCCTCAAATTTGGGTTTTAAAAAACATTTTGAAAAACGTTCAATATTATTGGCTTCTTTCTTAGTCCTGTGTATTTTATTTTACACATATAAAAACCTTCTTCTGAGAAGGGGCCCCTGGGCTTCGCCAGGCTGCCAAAGGAGGTCATGAAGCAAAAAAGGGGTCAGAACCTCGATTCCATTGACTTAAGCGCTGCAATTGGGTTTCTTTACATGCAGCACAACAGAATTCCTAACTGATTCTCCCGTTTTCCCAACCTAAGGCACTGGGCAATAATGAGGGAATAGAAATTCTGGAACCAAGACAAGAGACACTGATGAACAGAGAACAACCTTTGCAGCTCATTTCCCTTTGACCTTGATTTTTTTTTCCCTAACTCTAAGAGTCCCCTGTTGAAATGCAGATACCCCTGGAAGATACTAGAGGCAGGTGGTTGTCAGAATCTTTTCCTCCTTCACAATCCTCCCTTGGGCCAGGCCTCCCTGCCACTCACAGGGCAACATCCAGTGGACGAGGGGGAAAATGGCTTTCTCCTTATCGGTGTGTGGTCCGAAAAGCTTGGAAAATCCATGGAGCCTTCCCCCACCTGTACTGCCATCCTCAGGCAAGCCTCCCCTCTTTGAGCCTCCCTGGCAGTCTCTGGGCCGCATGTTTTATGGCGGCTGACGTTATGTCTTCCTGTTGGGATGATTTGCGCACTGACGGTTATCCAGCTTGGCATGTCCAACCTTTGTACAACCTGCCCTTTATCACAGCTGCCAGTTTTCCCAGAGCCATTTGTCCAGACTACAGCCTCTTGGCTCCTGTGACATGACTGCAACAGGCTCACCAGGGAGTCAAAAGAAATAATATGTCACATCCATGGGGTAAGCATAGGTCACCCCTTCTCTGTGGCAACAGAACATCTGCCCCAGGGAGATGAATTGATAACCACTTCATCATTCACAGTGATGAAACCCAGCCAACTTTCTTTTCCTGTTGTGTTTGGCTATAGAACATGGCCAGAGCCTGAGAAGGAAAAGTCAGAAGATCTCGGATACTCATGGAAGGCCTAGTGTTGGCTGTGGCTGGGTGACATGAGATCCCTGTAGAGTTAAGGTCATCTTCTACCCCTAGCCTGGAATCCCGAGACATGTGCTGCTCTCATGCTTCTTAAGAACATCAAATCTATGGACTATTCCTTTCAGGAGGCTTGCAGTGATGCTTCCTGAGCCTTTGTGCGGTATTTTGTACATGGAGTTATTAGACTATGAGTGTATTAGTTATATACTGCTGTAAAACAAATTACCCCAAAACTTGGTCACTGAAAACAATAAACATTCCTGTGATCGGGCTTAGCTGAAGGCCTCTCCTTCAAGGTCTCTCACGAGGCTACAGTCAAGGTGTTGGCTGGAACTACAGTCTCATCTGAGGATCGGTTGAGGGAGAATCTGCTTCCAAGATCACTCGTATGATTATTGGTAAGATTTAGGTCCTCACGGGCCATTGGAGCAAGTGTCTTGGTTCCTCACCAGCTCGGCACCATAGGGCTAAAGAGAGTTTGAGCTTGCAGGCTCTGTAAGAACATGGAGGGGGACTGCCTCGGGTCAGGGCCCTTGTTGTGTTTCTGTGACCCCATACCACATGCTGAACCCTACCATAGCAGGTGCTCAGTAAACAATAATTGAAAGAGTGTTGATCGTTTCATCCTAGGAGTCGATTTTCTCGTCCCTGACTCTTCAACAGAGGCATCTAGTGACTACATCTCAGAGAGGAGAGCAGATGGAGCAAGTGGAAGAGGGAGAAGCCATGCAGAAGGCTGTGTATTTCCTCAAACCCATTTTGAAAAGTTTAAGCCCCCACCCAGAAGCTGCTGCCCATACAATAGGGAGATCTGGCCATGTTGAATGTCTTTCCGAAGCAGTTCCATCAGCAGTTCCATCAGCTCAACAGATTTATTCCCTGCTGTTGTCATAAATAATCCATGAATTTAAAAGGATTGACATTGGTACTGAAGTCATTACAATCCACCAGGTTGAACTTGAGAACTTTGTGGAAACAGCCAGTTTTTGAAGCCTATGAACCCTACAGAAATAAGTTTCCACAAAGCTCGCTAAACTTCTATTAAGGGATAAGAGAGCCACTGAATACCATTCCTTTTCCCTAGTACAACCTAATAATTATTAATAACATGTAATTTTTTTTAAAGAGTCAGAAATGGTAAAGAAAACTCAGCAGGTTTTGTTGGCCCATTTGTCAGGGGTTTGCACGTCTTTAATGGAAAAGGCAAAAGACACTAAACATGTGGCAAAGGGAAGGAAGAAGGTTCAGAAAATATGAAATTCCACATTTATTGGAAAACAATTTTCCACAGCACTATAATAATTCATTAACCCCAGAATAAACCCCAAATGAATGATTATTATCATTATGCTGCAACATCTCACATTTCCCAAGGCAAACAAAACCATTATTAAGCACAGTCGTGCCTCCTTAGAAACTCTTTAATGCTCATTTTTGGTGAAATAAACTCCATTACCCAGAAAGAAAGTGCCCAGTGCTAACGACAAGGTTGTGCTTCAGTCCAGGGCCTGGGTGGTGGCACATACCTATTTTAGTAGGAAAAAAGCCCCCACATTGAATTACTGCCCGAAGACTTTGTGCAGAAGAGAGCATTGGGAAAGGACCTTGTCAGATCATACTCTGTATGTTTTAGAAGATATCTCGTCACATACATTTAAGTCTCATGGATTTTACACTGGGGCATAAGAGGCCAGGGGCTGGGAGCACTGAGGTATTAGAGAACAGAGATACAGTGAAATAAAATGCTGTCTCTTCCGTCTCTGTCTATTGCTCTCAGCTTACAAAGTGATGCTGGAAAGAGAGGGAGGGGAAAGAGAGACAGAGCGTGTGTGTCTGCATCTTTTGTAAGGTAGACTTGAAAGGAAGGCCTGTTTTATTTATTACTTACCTTAACTAGGTTTCTCAACCTTGGCACTATTGACATTTGAGGCTAGATAATTCTTCGTTAGGGGGTGCAGGGGGTGGGACTGCCCTGTACATTGTAGGATGTGCAGCAGCATCGCTGCTCCTACCCACTAGATGCCAGTAACACCATCCACCTCCCACCTGTGGTATCAAAAAGGTCTCCAGACATTCCCAATGTCTCCAAAGGAGGAAAGTCACCCCTATTAAGAACCACATGGCCAAGTGTGGTGGCTCACACCTGTAATCCTAACACTTTGTAAGGCTGAGGCAGAGGATCACTTGAGGCCAGGAGTTCGAGACCAGCCTGGGCAACATAGCAAGAATCTGTCTCTACAAAAAATATGAAAATTAACACTGATCTGAGACCGAGATTGAGCCCTCAGGTGTTATTGCTGGGATCCGGACATGAGGAATAGAATGGACACAATGTCTCTGGTGTCCCATGCAGCTTGCTGTGTGCTCAGTGTCTGCCCGGGAAGGAACCTGCTCAGGGAAAGAAATCTGACCTGCAGTGGCAGAAAACAAAATGGCAGTATCCAAAATCTTTCCACCTGTGATGGTGTTAAAATTAACTATAAATGAATTCCCAGACTTTCCTCAGCCCTTGCCCACAAAAGAGAATTCAAGCTTGGGCCATGTATTAGTCAGGGTTCTCCAGAGAAACAGAAGCAACAGGATGTGTGTGTGTGTGTGTGTGTGTGTGTGTGTATACACACACACATAAATATATATACACACACATACATATATATACATATATATATATGTATATACAGAGAGAGAGATTTAATGTAAAGAATTGCCTCATGTTGTTGTGAAGGCTTGGTGAGTCTAAAATCTGCAGGGCAGGCCCAGAGAGGAATTGCTGTGGTCCAAAGGCATCTGCTGGCAAAATTCTTTGTTGCTCAGGGGAAGTCCGTCTTTGTTCTGTTAAAGCCTTCAACTGATTAGATGAGGCCCACCCACATTATGGAGGTCAATCTGCTTTACTCAGTCCACCAACTTAAATGTCAACTTCATCCAAAAAACATCATCACAGAAACATCCAGAATAATGTTTGAACAAATATGTGGGCACCATGGCCCAGCCAAATGGACACAAAATTAACCATCACGACCCACTTCCTGGTCCACCCTCCAAGGAGGGCCTGGCCCAGCCAGATGGGTCCTCTGAGTTTTGTGATGGGAGAATTGAGAGGAAGAGGGAGGGAGGCAGGGTAACTGGAGATGGGAAAGGGCACAATCTGAAGGAGGCTCTGATTTTGTGTATGTAGAGAGGGGTAGGCGTGGAGAACAACTGTGTCATGAGAGAGACTGAATGGCAGAGGTTTATAACACAAGATTTCAAAAATATCAGCAAAGGCTCCCATCATCAGAGTGCTCAAAATAATGCAAACAAAGGAACTGAGTTATTTGTAAAATCACTCTTGGTGGTGTTGACTGTGTTCTTTTCACTGCAATACCTTTTTTGGGACTAACCCATGTGGGTCTTGGTTTCTAGGCATCACACATACAACAGTGTGCCAACAGGCTCCTCAAGAGAGATGTGGCTACTGCCACGGTGAGCAGACCTTGGTGTATTTATTTAGCCATTTACAATAGAGGGGCCCATCATTTCTTCCAACAGTCATTTCCTTCTTGCCTGAAACTCCTCCCACCCCCTGTTCAAAGGAAGTTCTCAGGCAGCCCATGTGAATGGGCAAAGTGACCAGGTGGCAACATGACCCGGCCTCCAGTCTTGGCTAATTGGAGCAGGAATGGACACTGGTGGATCACATTGGTTCAAGATGGGCCAAATTCTCTCTCCTCAGAGTCTGCAATCAGCTCTCCTGGAAGCAGGAGTGAACAGCAGGGGAGCAGGCTGCAGCAGACAACACTGGTTGGCAGACAGAGGAGACTGAAACAGATGCACAGAGAAAAGAGAAGATGCATCTCCTCAGAGTCCAGCTGTCTGACAACTGAAATGCACTGATGAGAGAGCGTTAGAAGAAGGTCTCAGATCTGTCCTGGTTCCTGCACTCTCTGAGATTCTGTGACATATCCCAATATTCTCCCAATGAGTTTCCTTTTCCCCATAGGCTCATTGGAGGGAGCTTCTCATCTGACAATATGATGTTCAGCAAAAACAGGCCTCCCGCCACCACAGCCATCGGGAAGGACCCCACCAAGTTCTGTCTCACTGGCATAAGAGTTCGGTCAACAAGTTCTGTAGCAGATTCTATTGATTATTCCCCCAATATCCTTCCTCCCTTCTTCCTTGCTGGATTGACATGACTCTCTTGCATACCCCGTAAACTTCAAAGGAATCAGACCCAATCCACATCCCTAAAAGATAAATCAGTTGGGCTAAACCATGCCCCTTGCCAATGACTAGCTTAGGCATGACCATATGACACCATTCTGGCCATCAGACCATCATTCTGAGATATCAGGAGAAGGTGCTAAGGTGAGGGGACAAGGGGAGACACTTCTGTGAACTTTTACTTACCAATAAAAGGAAACTCAAGGTAAAAACAGTCCCCTTTTCTACGAAATCATACATTTTTCTACCCAAACACACATTTCTGTGCATGGATGTAGATGCTGCTGGATCTCACAAACCAGCCAAGGACCAGGTAATGCAATGCGAGCAGAAAGGAAAAAAGAATCAGAGTCTTCAAAGACATCTTTGAGCCTTTGAGAACCACCCTGCTAGGACTCCTTGCTACTAGATTCCTTATTTTTAAGCTAGGTGAGCCTGCGTCTTTTGTAATAGCTTATGTCATCTGGTCTGCAACGATGCAAAAAATATACGAGGGCTGTCCAGAAAGTACCCAGCCATTATATCCGTGTATCCATTATATCCGTGGCTGGATACTTTCCAGACAGCCCTCCTATAGTTCTCCAACCTAAGTAAGTGGATAAGCTAAGGGAAGTCTTTTGAGGATAGTGATGATGATGGTGGACGTGATGATGGCAATGGTGACAATGATGATGATGGTAACAACAACGGGGCACTGGTGGTAATGATGGTGATCATGGTGTTGGTGATGCTAATGATACTGATTGCGGCAGGAGTGATAGTGATGATGATGAAGCTGGTGATGATGATTATGATGGTGATGGTGATGGTGGTCATGAGAGTGTTGATGGCATTAGAGATAGTGATGATGATGAAGCTGGTAATGACGGTGGTGGTGATAATTTTGATGGTGATGGTGGTGGTGGCAATGAGGTGATGATGGCATGGGAGGTGGTGATGATAGGAATGGTGATAGGTGATGCCAGCAGCTGCCATTTGTTGATTGTTTCCATTGTGCTAGATCTACTTCTGATCAGATCTCTCTATTTCTTCAGTTAATATTATATAAAGAGGAAATGAGATCATCAGTGAAAAAGCTTCTTAAAGGGATTAAACCAATCATAGCATTAATAATCCATTTATTAAACACTTATTAATCCACTTTATTAAACACTTACTATAGCCCTACACTGAGCTAAGTGCTTTAGGCAGTGTTTCTCAGAACAACCCTGTAATTATTAGTTGGACTCCACTTTTATGTTTGAGCAGCCCCCGCCACTCCCATTTCCCTTTGCCCCACATCTGGGCAACCAATAGGAAATCCCAGACACTCCCTCCCTTGGCCCCAGTGGGGAAACTCAAACTGTGCAAATCCCTGCCTGAGTGTGGAAACTTAAACCCCAGCCACAACCCCTAACTGCAGTAGCAACCAGAGGCACTGACACTTCAGGTTGTTTTCAGACCAACTCGGGTGCCTGCCCTGCCCTGCCCTCCCCAAGAAGTCTCATATGCAAGCAATAAATACGTTCCTGCTCTTTTGGTGCATCTGTGACATCATCACTTTCTGCATTTAAATCAGTTTTGTGTTGGGGGAGGCCGATCCTGCCCTCTGCACAGGGCAACCACAAAGTCAACTCCATGAGATGGGGAATCTTATTGTTCCTATTTTATTGATAAAGAAACAGAGTATCTGAGAGGTAAATTAACTTGCCTCACACCACATAGCTAGTAAATGGCAAAGATTGGATTCTGTCCGACTCCAGGGCCTGAATGCAAATCAACAAATCTCTATTTTCTCCATTTCTAAGGGTGTTTTAAAAGGCGAAACAGGATACTCATGGGGAAGATCCTTGAGAAACTGAACCATTTGCTATGGTCTGAGTGTCTATGTCCCATCAGAATTTGTACATTGAAATTCTAACCCTCAAGGTGATGGTATTAGGAGGTGGGGCCTTTGGGAGGTGATTAGGTCATGAGGAATCTGCCCTCATGGATGGGATTCGTGTCTTTATGAAAGAGACCAAAGAAAGACCCCTCATCTCTTCCACCATGTGAGGACACAGTGAGGTTCCACCTATGAACCAGAAAGTTGTCCCTCACCAGACTCCAAACCCACCAGCCTTTGATCTTGGACTTCTCAGCCTCCAGAACTGTGAGAAATAATTTTCTGTTGCTTGTAAGCTACCCAGTTATGGTATTTTGTTACAGAAGCCCAAACAGACTAAGACAGCATTTGTTCACTCTCTCATTCATTCAGTTATTCAACAAGTAATTAACTGTGCTCCTACAATTTACCAAGCTGAGACTAGGTTAGAGGGACAGACATCTGGACAATCAGAGGCCTTCGAGTCAACTAAAACCCAATGCTCCTCTGAAAGAGGCCAGAGGATCCTGGGGCAAGGTAGAGGTCGGCCAGGCCAACCTTCTGTGAAAATGCTTGGAATGAAGCCAGCCAAAATGGGCAGGTGGATTGAGAATGAAGGACTGAGGGGAGGACTGTAAAAAGGTAACCACAAACCGGGCAAGCAGGAGACTACTTGCTAGAGCAAGATGCATCACCTGGACCAGAGAAGAAATTCATGTTAATAAATCATTATTACTTAAAATTGCTGATGAAAAAAATCACAATAATTCTCAGTGTCATAGCTTGGGTTGGGAGACTGCCTCACTGCTCTAATTAATGAAATGAAGGATTAATTTATAAATCAAATGCTCAAATTAAAAATTCAGAGGGTGGCAATCAATATTTTTCTGCTCATGCTAAATTCATCTAATTTTCTGTAATAAATGGCATTCAAAGATAATTATTGGTGAATTAACAGAATATCCAATTGAAGCACTTCTTGTGAGTGTTTGCCAATTTGGGGGGCTTGTTTATAGAAAATACAAGCCTTGGGTGGATCTGAGAACTGCAAAGTAATTGACTCTTCATTGGGTAATGGGAAGGTTCAGTTTGAATGGCTTGGTGACAAATTAACAAGAGCGATTAGGGAATTCATAACTCATTTGCTCTTGTTTTGTTTTTGTTTTGTTTTGCTTTTTTTTCTCTCTTTTTCTTTCTTTCATTTTATTATTTATTTATTTATTTACTTTGACAAAATGGATCAAGTCTTGCTTCATCCCACCCATGAAGCATGGGACAAGTACTGACCTTGGCCAAGCCAATCGGATGCTATTTCCCAGGATTTTGAATCTTATGGATGTGAAGTGAGGACAGGAGGAGTAGTCGAAGGTGCCTTATCACAGTGGCCCCACTGGCATGCTGCTGCCTGGCCCTAGAAAAAGCCCTTGGTTCTCACCTACCAATTCTGAGAATTCTCATGTCCTTCCAATAAATTCCCTTATGCTTAAGGTGGCCAGCACCCACTTCTAGCTGGCAACCAAGAATTCTGACTGAGACATAAATAATCTGAGGGAAGAGATAAATTGTGCTTTAATCAAGTTGCTTATTCAGGTTAGGCGCTCCGTATAAGGTAAGAGGAGCTTGCTTTTAGAAATACGGGAGAAAGCAGCAGGAAGCTATTTAGCTTTGATAAATGTGGGGAGTGTGGTTTGGAGGGCACCTGACTGCAAATGAAACAGGAACAGAAAGAATTATGATCAGAGAGCGAGGCAGGAGAGGGGAGTCGATCGGTTTACCAGAGCACATGAAGTGAAGTCATTATCCAACAAACAAAGGGCAGAAGCGCTGTTCAGGCCAGTGCAATTACTCGAGGCCCCTACTTAAAAGAATTACTAGGATGGATGACAGATATTCAGGTCTGCTTATGAATCAAAGCAGTCGTTTTTCCTGGTCTTGTCTGTCTGGTTCTGACTGTGCTTCTGGGATATGTTTCTCTAACAGGTCTCCCACTGCAAAGATCCTAAGCCTGTGGCACAATGTAAGTGCTCAATAAATATTTGTTAAAAGAATGGGCAAACTGTGACCCAACATTATGCTCCTTCTTGTGGGAAGAAAGAGTAGTATGGTCTCCAGAAAATGCTCATGCTTTTAGCCATTTGAGAATATATACCACCCATTTCAGGATGTTCATTCAATAATTTCTTTCTTTTATAGGTTACATGTGGCAGCTGGCTTTCAGAATGGCTCCCAGTGATACTTTCACCCTAAAATTCATGCCTTTATGTAGGCCCCTCCCACACCAAATAGGGCTAACCTGTGAACCAATAGGATGTGGCAAAAATGATAAAGCATGACTCTAAGACTACATCATAAAAGACAGTGCAGCCTCCACCTTGGTTTCTCTCTTGGATCACTTGCTGTGGAAGAAGCCCACCACCATGCTGTGAGAGCACTCAAGCAGCTTTATGTGAGGTCCATGTAGTAAGGAACTGACGTTTTAGCCAATGGCTAACGTGAATGTGCCGTCCACGTGAGTGAGTCATCTTTGAATCGCATCCTTCAGCCCCAAAGAAACCCTCAAAAGACTGTAGCCTCATGAACCTCAGCTAAGCCACTCCTAAATTCCTGACCAACAGAAACTGAGGTAGTAAAACGTATTGCAGTTCTAAACTGCTAAGTTTGGGGATAATTTATTATGCAATAATAGGTAACCAATGCATTGGAGATATGTTATAACCCATAAAAAGTCCACAGAAAGGTAAGATTTGGGGCGACTTCTTCAGTCTACTCAGATTGTCCCCTAGGTTTCACTCCTTACGAGTAAGTGTCTTAGAAACTTAGGGTTCGCCATATGGCCAACCCTGTAGTCATCAGAAAATGGCCCTCCTGGACCTGCTTCCTCATGTCCCTCCACCCTACTTCCTCCTGCTCAGCAGCCCCCTGGGTGGATTGTGAGTCATTCTCTACCCCACCCACTTCCACTGTCAGATGGGGAATGGGGCCTCCAACCCTAAGAATGGGGGAGAAATGGAAGAAGAACTCTCTCCAAAGTCTCTGTTCAACGTGGAGAATCAAAAGAATACAAATCAGACCTTTCCCACAATGAAGATTGGTCCTCTGCCTCCCCAGCAGGTCTCCTGTCAGCTATCGTACTAAGTGCATTCGAAAAGGCTGAGCCACTGCAGTGCCGAAGCCCAGCACTGGCTCCAAGTGGAAATGGTTCCACGGCTCTGTGCTTTTCTCTTCTCTGATGAATGCTTTAGCTCAGTGTTTCTCAAGCACATGGATCCCTAGTCTCTTGGGATACTCAGAAAAGAAAAAAAGGAAGATTCCATGGACAAAAAGTTAAGGAATTGCCAGATTCTTTAGCCCCATCTTGGAGCTCCGCAACACACATTCATATCCTACAAAGAAGGCTTTCAGCAAGGAAACCTGGTTAACTCAGGATTTCCTAAATGTGCTTAGACTAAAAATATTAATTCTTGTCTAACATTAAATCCTTCTGAATTAGTGTTCAACAGACATCCTTTGAGAAATGCTGTTTTAGCCAAAGTGTTGGTTTCCTCATCTTTTCAGTTCTGGTTTCATGAGAAAGGCAGCTGAGATCATTGATGAAGGTGGCTGCACCAAACAACAGATTTTCAATGGTGATGAAAAAGCCTGATATTGGGAAAAGAGACCATCTAGAAATTTCATAGCTAGAGAGAGGTCAATGCCCAGCTTCAAAGCTTCAAGACTGTGTGTCTGTTCTTCTGCCCGTAACACGCTGTCTTGCTGACCGTTGCTATATAGTTAAGTCTTAACATCGAACAACCCAGGTTGAATCCCAGTTCTTTCACTGACTGCGGTAGGCAGAATGATGGCCCCCCAAAGATGTCCACATCCTAATTCCTAAAAGCTGCAAATGCTACCTTACGTGGCTAAGGGGACTTTGCAGGTGCGATTAGGGTTGAGGGCCTTGAGATGGGGAGAGTGTCCTGGATTATTTGGGTAGATCCAATCAACACAACGGTCCTCAGAAGCAGAGAGCCTTTCTCAGCTGTGGTGTGAGAGAGAGAAACGTGAGGACCAGTAAAAGGGACAGAGAGATACCACGTTTCTGGCTTTGAAGATGAAGAAAGGGACCATGCTACAAGGAATGCAGGCAGCCTCTAGAAGCTGGAAAAAGCAAGGAAACAGATCTCCCCTAGAGCCTCCTGAAAGGAGCACAGCCCTGTTGATACCTTGATTCTAAACATGTGTTAGAATTTTGACCTACAGAACTGCAAGATAGTAAATTTGTGTTATTTTAGGCCACCCAGTTTATGGTAATTTGTTACAACAGCACATAGGAAACTAATACACTTAGCAAATGGGGACATTGGCCATGGCATAGAGTGCCTCTTCTTCTCAGTCTCTTCACCTGGCAGATGGAGATAGTGATGTTCCAAACTGAGCACTGTTGTGAGAATTAGAAATGTAATACGCAAAGTGCCAGGCACATAATAGTCATTTAATGTACTGTAGATCCCTTCCCCTGTTTCAGGAAAAAGAAAGCCATACAAAGGAGGTACAGTAGTTCTGAGAGTAGTAACTAAATTAAAATGAATAGGAATATTTTAGCCTGAACATCCATACTACATTTTCTAAGCATCATTTTCCTCTCCTATAAAATGGAGACGGTAATTCTGTGAAAGCTCTGGTCCCTGGTCCCCACTCGCCAGCACACGCAGTTAGTTGCCTCACACCCCGCAGGTGTGCAGCGATGATAACTGAAGCATTCTCGACATTCTCGGCAGCTCGTGGGGAGCTAGGTGCTCCTCCAGCCCACTCCCCGCTCAGCTGACTTCCTGCTTGATCTCTGACTACATGTCTCAGTCATGCTGGGTGAGAAGGCTGCTACTGTAGCATGCAGCACCAAGGGTGTTACAAAGCCTTATTCAATAGTCACTAATTGGGTTTATTGTCCTGTAGTCACCCACAACAGGTATTCCAGCTTCCCTGCTGAAAAGGTACTTACAGCTCCTTCATGTACCAGATGCTTCCTGGAAGGTAGAACACAGTGCCCGAGCCTCCCCAGGGCTCAAGCGAGCGCCACAGCTAGAGGGGGAGGCTCAGGGCTTCTTTCCTAAGCACAGGACGGGCAGGTGTTGGTTTGCTGAGGTGCCCTCCTAACTCTCCTTCCTGCCTGGGCGCTCCCTCTTTCTCTTTCCCACTGGCTGTGACCTTGTCTTGCCAAAGGGTCAGCTCACATGGGAGAGCCAACTTATTTAAGTGACCACATGCCAACAGTGCTTTGAAAAAAAAACAATGCACGTCCCCCTAGCAGGAGATCACATTTAAGATGCACCTCCACCCACTGACACAGAGAAGTATCAAAACATCACTGAGCAGTGCTTGTTAAAGTCTCACCTTTGTTTGAAGCACGTATGTGCAATAAGTGCCCAGA
>CAUYSK010029072.1:0-23230 GCA_963575035.1 Avahi laniger | reverse complement strand
TATAGAAATGGGCCGGGTGCGGTGGCTCACGCCTGTAATCCTAGCACTCTGGGAGGCCGAGGCGGGTGAATCGCTCAAGGTCAGGAGTTCTAGACCAGTCTGAGCAAGAGTGAGATCTCGTCTCTACCAAAAAATAGAAATAAATTATCTGGACAACTAAAAAATATATATATATATATAGAAATAATTAGCTGGGCATGGTGGTGTATGCCTGTAGTCCCAGCTACTCGGGAGGCTGAGGCAGAAGGATCGCTTGAGCCTAGGAGTTTGAAGTTGCTGTGAGCCAGGCTGATGCCACGGCACTTACTCTAGCCCGGGCAACAAAAGCGAGACTCTGTCTCAAAAAAAAAAAAAAAAAAAAAAATAGAAATGCAGCTTAAATGTCAGTTAGAGAATTTCCTACCCTTTCAAGACCTAGGTGAAATAATTGTAGAACTTCAGTTTTCTGTAAATTCCAAAAGGCAGGAAGGGGACTAATAGGTAATCTTAAGGTCACCTCATCTATGGGGTTGTAGATCCATGCCAACCCTTGCATGAAACGCCACCTTTTCTTCAGTTTCTGTGCTTGCCTGCCATGCATTCTTCACATAAGAAGGTCTGAGTCTCTGGACTAATCCCAGGCAAGGAGAAAGATTGCCGTGATTGCCTTAGAGCAGGGTTTTTCAACCCCAGCCCTATTGATATTTTGGGCTGGATAACTCTTTGTCATGAGGGTTGTCCTGTGTTATTGGAATTGTCAAGTGTTAAGCAACATTTCTAGCCTCTACACCTGAAATGACATTAGCAACATATCCTCCCCACCCCTCAGTTGTGACAACCAAATGTCCTCTGGTGTCAAAATTGCTCCTGGTTGAGACCCACTGGCTTGGATCAATCATTCTTCACCTTGGAGTGAGGTTTTGACAATGGTGGGGGGGTGGGGGTGATTGAGGCATGGGTGTCAAGGAGTGTGGCAAACATTGCTAGTTCAGGGCTACCCTGTCACACAACTCCAGAGGGCACTCTTCACATTGTGTTTTACGTAATGGCACCTCTAGCACACATATCCTCTGGGAATGGTGTTCCTGGAGTTGTTTAACACAGAAGTACTATGACAGTTATCTACCCAATACACAATATTCCCTTTCATCCCAGTAATAGATCCAGGCCCTGACCTATCAGGAGGGTCAGTCCAGTCCCACTGTGGATCAGACAAAGTTCATATTCAGAGCTCCCAGCCTTCCTACCGATTTCCAGTCTCGGGGTTCCTGGCACTCACTGCCCTCTTGTCAATAACAAAGTCCACTGTGAATTAGTGTAATGAGTCTGAGGGAAGGCTGATAAAGGATCGAATCTCTCACAGTGGAAGCACAGGCCCTATAACACCTGGCAATAGTAATAATGATAGCATTAGCTAATGCACTGACCACTTACTATATGGCAATTACTTTGCTAGGCACAGTATTTGTGTGGCTCATTTAATTTTTACTACCATCTTACAAAGTAAATGCCATTGTCATTCCCACAAAACAAGGAATTTTCCCCGTGTTAAACAGCTAAGAGGTAACAGACATGGGAGTTGAACCCAGGTGGTGCAATTCCAGGGCGTGGGCTCCTAACCACTTTTCTGTAAAATGGCTTCTCAAATTATACCATACATGTGATCACTGTGCAGGTAACCACTTCCTGCATCCATGTCTAAAGCTGGCCTCTCCCATCCTGACCACTGGAATAGAAGAATTAAAGTTGGAGTTGTGCTCTACCTTCAGGGGTTACGGTGGGGACTCAGGCAGGCCAGTGAGGAGGGAGCACCAGCCAGACAGACTGACACTGGGGTGGTCTCGAAGTCAGGCTTGAATCAGGTGAGATGGATACCTGGGGGCAGCTAGAAATTGTATAAGGGCAGAGAATGAGGCCAGATCAGGTTTGAGAAGGGAAGAAGAAGACCAGAACTGAGGTGCTAAAGTCTCAAAAAGGAAGCCAAGCAAGTCCAGAGCTGTTGCACAGTGGAGGAGGACATGGAAATGAGATGCAATGAAGACTCAGCATGGTGGAAACCAGACTGTTTGCAGCTGCCTGTCCTGGGAACTGGCTGTCCTGGGAGGTTGGAGCCACCTTCACCTGCTTGTTTCATCCTGGCCTATGGAAGCATGGCATAATCCAGATCTTCTTGGGGTACTGACCACAAAAACTAGACGAAGAAGCAGAACTCTGCCTGATCTTCAAGGCCAACCCACTACATAGCTTCGGGGGCTGATGGAGTTATCAGTTATGAGTTACTCAGGTCGTGTGATTTAGGGAAACCAAAAAAGACACCATTAGCCCCCCAAATTCTCTCTTAACTGCCTTTTATGGCATGTAAAATTTCACCATCAAATATTCATTTATTTGAATCAGAGCTCACGTAAATGTCCGTGGAAGGTCCTTCATTTTCCATTAGTCCCTTAAGAGAGGATGAGTTTCCAGTGTGCAATGTGAAGGAGCCCTTGTGGAAGGGACACCGTGCTCTGAGTTTAGATGTCAGCCTAATGAGAAGGACAGATTCTGGGTATTAAGACATGCTTAGTAAAAGCCAGGCTAGGTGGGCACAGCCGTGATAATTCATTTCAGCAGGAGTCGGGATGTGTCCACAGGAGCACAACGAGATCAGGAGTTACTGGGAATGAGAAGAGGAACAGAAAAAGGAGGTGAGTGTGGTCAGAGTGGGAGGGTGAGTGATACATCAGAATTTGACTAATTACTTCAACATTTGAGGGTCCCAACCCTTTAATTAGGTTCTTTGCATTTGTTGAGCTTTATTTCGTATTATTTTTCTCCTTTAACTTTTTTTTTTTTTTTAGTATGTTAAATTCTTCTTTGTTGTCTTAGGCTAACCTCTTATTCTTTCTCTGTGCACATTGGTTATGGCAATATCAATTAGTTTGAGTAGCTAGGCCTCAAAATTTCCCCATAAAATGTCTTTGCCAATTTTCAGGGAATTCAAACTTTTTCAATAGTCAAAACATCCTTTCGTAGTAATGGAGGAGTGTTCTGCAGCAAAAAACTCTTAAAGATGATAGATTATGGCATCATTTCACCAAGCACTAGTTCAGCTTTGGCTACGGTGCACAGAGTATGGGAAAATAGTTCCAGTGGTGACAATAAAAACTTGGAGCATTTTTACACTTAACTATTAAACATAGAGTTATAGACATTTAAGCAGAATATCAAACGGGAAAGCTAGCTGTGTACATGAACAAGGACTTCAAGAAAACTAATCACTGTGCAGACACCATGTGACGTTCAGTAATGAGAACACTCAGTAAATGCTCACGCTGGGAGGGATGTTTTATTAATGCCGTGTCATTAGTAATTTCAGAAACGCCTGTAAAAAAATGGCTCTTGAAGCATTCCGTGAAGTTGAGATGTACCAGAGAAAAGTGGGAATAGCTAGAGCGGGTCGCCTGGGGTCTCTTTTGTCGGGGGCCTGACAGGACAAGATGCTGTAGGGTGGAGTGGCCAAGTAGGGGGCAGCCCAAGGCACGCTGGGAATGGTGTTATCTGAGGGTGAATTTGAGGAAGGAGGAGCAGGGCTCTAGGTCAGGGGAGTTACGCTGTAGTGGAAGGCAGGCGGTTGGTCGTGTCTGAAGGAGTCAATAGAACTGGGTGTAGAGTGTGTGTGGGGAGGAGTGTGGGGTTTTGTCCAGGTCTTCAAAAAGGAGTCTTTTAGACAGCCTGCTCTGCTCACAGCACTCCATTTTGTTCTGTTCTTTTTAAAAAACAGATTATTAACCTAAAATTAAATGTAAAATATTTCAGACTACAAATAGGGGTTAAAAGGCTAACAAAAGTCTATATACACATTGCTCAGCTTAAGAAATAACTCAATTTTGAGGTCTATCTTCAGAACTAAGCACCATCTTGAACTTTGTGTTTACCATTGCTACTAGCGTTGTTATATTTCTATGGCATTTACAGGTATGTATGCATAATACATAGCATTGTTTTACAGATTTTAAAATTTTAATTAGGGAACTTTCTACAAAGCCTAACTTATTTTTGCTCAATGTTGTGTTTTTGAGATTTAACCATTTTAACTGTTATATAATACTCCATTGAGTAAAATAAAAAATATGTTATTCCATAATTCTTTATTCATCCTCCTACTTATGGATATACAAGAGTTTTTCTAAGGTGAATGTCTAAGAATGAAAATTTGGGACTACAGAATTTATGTATCAACAGCTTTCTTAGATAATTGTGAGGGAGCAAGATTGTTAACTTGTAGGATTTGTTTATTTTAGATACTAACCCTTTATCAGTTATATGCATAACAATTAGTGGCTTCTATTTCCTCTTCTTTTATGATGTCTTTCAATAAACAGACATTGTTTAATTTGGTTGAATTTACCAATCTTTCCTTTTAGATTGTGCTTCTTGTACCTCAGGGTCATAAAGATGTTCTTCCAAATTTTCCAGTCTTAAAGTTTTGATTTTCTTTCTTTCTTTTTTTTTTTTTAACACCCCGACTCCCCGAGGCTGGTTTTCAGACTTTACATTTAGTCTTCGATCCATTTGGAATTTGTTATTGTACATGAAATGTAAAGTACCAAATGACATTTTTTACACGAATGACTAGTTGTCCCAGCACAATGGTTGAAGAATCCATTCTTTCCCCACTGACCTGTGAAGGCAGACGGTTTCTGCATATCAGTAGGTTTGTTACCAGCATTCGAGTTCTGCACTATTTGTTTACTTTTTTCATTCTAATGCCAATACACATGTTGTCTGCAGAGTGGCTTGTTTTCTTGAAGTCCTTGTTCATACTCACAGCTAGCTTACAGGCATTATGTACTATAGCTTTTATAATAAATATTAACATCAGGGATATTTTTGACATAGGTTAGATTAAGCTGGGATGGACAGCATTTAAACATAAATAAATAAGGCATGAAATTATATATAAATATTTTCCTTTAAAAATTTATTCTTATTTTACATATTATATTTATTATTATTCACATTTTGTTTTTACATATAAATTTTATGAGAGGGCTTTTAAATTCCTTCAAAAACTCTGTGTTGAAGGTTTGGCAAAGTTTGCGGTTGGAGAATACAGTCACTTCTTTAGAAACAAAATGTCATTGAACTTAAAACAATAACGAGATACCACCATATGCCTATTACAATGTCTAAAGTCCAAGATACTGACAACACCAAATGCTGGTGAGGATGCTGAACAACAGGAACTCTCATTCATTGTTAGTGGGAATGCAAAATGGTACAGCCACTTTGGAAGACAGTTTGCAGTTTTTTACAAAAATATATATGATGTACTCTTACTGCACAATCCAGCAATTATGCTCCTTGAAATTTACCCAAATGAACTGAAAACTTATTTCCACACCAAAAAATTTCACATAGGTGTTTATAGCAACTTTATTCATAATTGCCAAAACTTGGAAGTAACCAAGATGTCCTTCCATAGGACAATAGATAAATAAATGGTACATCCAGACAGTACAATATTATTCATTGATAAAAAGAAATGAGCTATCAAGCACAAAAAGACATGGAAGTGTTAAAGAACCCCAAATTCAGGCTCATGTACCCAATGTGCAGCTAAAGCCAAACACTGTGACACCAATGCCTGGAGATAAAGGTTTATTCAATTTGGTCAAAGCGCGAAGACAGGAGAGCAGTCTCTTAGATACATCTTGTTTCAGAGATGAGCTCGCCTTTTATGCAGGGTTGGGGGAAAGGTTGGGGGCAGTCCATGTTGCTTTAAGTCTCAAATAACACCTTGAATAACCAGACTTCTGGGGGTCAGCAACCAGTGAAACCTTTTTCAGGGGCATTTATTCCTTCTGTGAAACGAACTCACAGATTATCCTCTTGACCCTGGCATTAATCTCCCCCGTTTGACAAAGAAACGGTGGATCCACAGTTGACAATTGCTGTGAGAAGGACGGGTGTTGGGCAGGAAGCAGGCAGTTACTATGTGCTAACGACCAAGGGCCTAGTCCAATTTTACATTATTGTGATCACTGAAAATGCTGGGGCACTGAAATCTCGAGGGAGAACCTCAAATGCACATGCTAAGGAAAGAAGCCGATCTGAAAAGGATACAAACTGTGTGATTTGAACTATGTAACATTCTGGAACAGGCGAAATATGGAGCCAGTGAAAATATCAGTGGTTGCCAGGGTTTGGGGGGTGGGTTACAGAAATGAATTTAAACAAAATGTTATTGCAGAATTAACTTTGAGAATGAGGCAATGAGATTAAAGTAGATTGAGTTGGATATTCCTGTTATTCACTTTCATAGCACCTCGTTCTCACCCAGAATATGAGATTTATCTCACTGTAATTAGGGTGTAAGTTTCCTGAGGAAGTGAGCCCAGTTTTATTTATTGTTTTATTACCAGTGGTAGTGGACAACCCAACACTGGGTTGGTGCTCAAAATGTTTGTGAATTATTGTGTGACTCTAATGATGCTATATAATAAGAATTTATAGAGAAGATGGGGGGAATATTAAAGAAAAAAATCAAACAAACTGATGCTCATTTGTCATAAACAAATGGAATAAAAATGAAACAATAAAACCCAAACCTTAAATCACTTGCCATTATCACATTTTATGTTTACAGGTGAGGATTTTGCTTTCATGAGGTTCA
The DNA here is from genome assembly GCA_963575035.1 of Avahi laniger. Taxonomy (NCBI): domain Eukaryota; kingdom Metazoa; phylum Chordata; class Mammalia; order Primates; family Indriidae; genus Avahi; species Avahi laniger. The sequence continues at coordinate 16,593 of CAUYSK010029072.1, read as the reverse complement.
CCTGCCTTCGTGGGGTTCAACTGCAGTACATAAATCAACATGAATGATCTCAAAGACATAAACTTGAACAAAAGAAGCAAGTTACAGAAGGGAAGATAGTATTATCCCATTACAAATGTTCAAACATAGGGACACATCGGTTGTAAAGACTGAAAAAAAAAGCTAGAGAACGATTACAGTTACAGGATAGTGGTCACCTCTAGGGGAAAGAAAGAATGGAGTATTCAATTGTAGAGTGGATTCTGGGGATGGCAATGTTCTATTTCTCGGCCTGGGTAGTGGGCACATGGGTATTTATTTTATCGTTGCTCTTTAAGCTATGCAAATGCTTTCTATACAAACGTGTATAAATTACATTTTATAATTCTAACAAAAGGCACCTATAGATAGGACAGTAATCTCTCTCAGATTTAAGATCAGCTTAACTTGATCTTGATGCATTAATTTTGATCTTTCATTTCCAGCCTTCCCTTCCCACTCTGCAGGCTTCTGCTTCTTTATGCCGTTTCAGTCTGCAGTAGTTCACTGTCCAGGCTCCTTAGTACTCTGCTCACATGTCACAAACCTGTGAACTTATCCCAGAAGTGTCCCTTCCTAGTCTTGGAGAGCAGTAAAATGCAGTGCTGTCTGTGAGAAAAGAAATGGTTCCTACCTAGGCAAGAACAGAATTATGTAACTTAATAATAAGTTAATTAATTGCAGAAGCTCGTTTTGATTAGAGACCTTTTGTGTGCCAAGCTGTCTGCTAAGTATTGGGAGACAGCCCTTATCCCCAGCAGGGGACCCACAGCCTATTACAGTCTGGCAGGCAGGTTTCCTTGGCTTGCTAACGCTCATCAATCCGTGGTGGCTGCTGTTGGCAGGGTTATTTTGGGAAGGATTTCTTTGTCTGCCATGGGGGAAGAGCTAGCATCTGTGTAATAGATTTGCTGTCCCTGGATCTAAAGTTCAAGCACATAAAAGAAAGGAGATGAGGACAAGTGTCCCTTCTATAAATGCTGTCTAAATGCATCAACGTGCACATGTATGTTAAAAGTAAAACACAAGTTTTAACATCACATAAAGGAAGACAAAGTTTGCTCGATAAACTCTTGCTATGAAATCTTCTATGAGCTTCTGAGGTGCCATTTGTATTTCCCATTTATTTGGCATTAGCCATGAGACCTTTTGTCTTTAGTATGTATTTGCTTTGTCTGTTCAACTCAAGTATTAGCTTTGTGAGGGACAGAGAGCTTTCATTTATATCCCATGTGGAAATTAACAGATGATCTTCAATTAATATATTATATATCTAAATAAGTACTTGTTGATTGATTCATCTAACATGATTTCGTCACTGGATTGAAGCAAATATTAAGTGCCATTTCGATTTAGTGGCTCAGAGTGAATCAAATTTCTTCCTTGCTGGTTTATTTTTCAAAGGGTGGTGGCTTATATTTCTTGGAAATGGAACAGCCTGACTCTGAGATTCTAACTGGTAAACCAATGATAAACTTAATAGAATTTTGGAAAAAGTACAAATGCTTAACAATTGGATTATTTCTTCCTTAAAGAAGCCTGTTTAAAAATTCAAAATAATGTAACTCTATACTGCTTTTTATAGCATTCCACCTACATAGTATAATTTAAGGTAGCTGCTTTATAGCATATTTCAAATACAGGCTGCCATCTTAAATAAATACCCTTTATTTTGTTGCTAGAAGTTTTTAGGTGTTTGTATACTACAGAACACTCATCATCCCTCTTTTGTTTTAATAACAAGTTCCTTCGGATAGAAACATCTAAACAGGAGATAACAGAAATCAGCCATAGAGAAAACACTGCATCATAGTATAGTTTAAATATTAATATATTATACAGTATTTTTGATTTTTGATGGAGGTTTAAGATTTGGGAAGTACATGCCTTTTAGAATCAAAAAGGAAGTGACAACTAAATAAAACATCTTATTTGAAAACTTGAGCTACTGAAAACTTTAACCAAAGAAAAACCTTAGTTTTTCCATGTTAAAAGAATAATTTTGAGTTCAAAAGGCCGGCGTTATGAAGGACTGCTCTCATAGATCTGTCTACACTTTTTGGTATATCTCGATCTTTCTCATACTTTCCAAAACCATTCCTCATCTGTTGGTTGATACTTTAAATGTCTAGAACAGTGGGCAATCCATTCATTCTACCTTTGGATTTAAGGTTTAAAGTGAAATCTCTCTATGGGAATATAACACAATGACCTAAATTCAAATTGAAGTGTCCATTATTCATAACCAGATCCTTAATTAGAACAGCTTTTGGTAGATGGACAAGGAAGAATCACATTAAGCACAAGAAATCCAAACTAAAAATGTATCGTCTATCATTATTTCTTAATAAAATTCAATTGACAGCTACTTCTTTTCTAAAATGTCAATGTCATAAGTAAATATTTTAAAAGGTATGTGTGTGCATTTTATATTTAGAAAAGGCAACTTTGCTGCTGACATTGGCTAGTCCCTGGTCCCCTATTGTTAGTGAGTTCCTCCTCACACTCCAATCCTGAGAATTGTGCTGGACACATTGAAGTGCTTAATGGATACCCTTTGAGAAAGTTGGAACCCTCTCTCCTCCTTCCACATGCCTGTGCGGTGGGGCAGTGGTGGAAAACAACAACTATTGTTTCTCTCTTGGAAGCTCTGTTTGGGAGTGCAGTAGGGTTGGCTATACCAATGTTATTATAACTGTGTATAAACATAGGAGTTGGTATTATTTAATTTCTACAACTTTAATTAATATATTTATCACATAGTGTTATTGTTGCCACTCACAAGTTTGGCTGCCTGCCACCCCAACACCAAACACGAGAGGCAAGTGTTGGTGAAGGAAAGGTGGTTTATTCAAGTGCTGGCAGCCTGAGGAGACAGCGGACTAGTGTCTCATCTTTCTCTGTGGCTGAGCAACTTATAAAGGGAAGGGGGAAGAAGGGATTCGTGGAAGAAAGCAAGCATCAGCGAATGGTAGGACATCTGGTGGATCTTGTCATTAGCAGTCTGTGGCTGGCCTGTCCCGGCCTCTTGATCTGTTTTCCCTCAAGGTCGTTTTATAATCCTGTGCCCGGCAGCGGTGTAAGCAAGCAATAGATTGGTTAATTCTGAACTTTAAAGACAGAACAAGCCGAAAGCACACTGGAAGCAAAATAGCTTCCCTTTAGCTAGCCTAGCGTTATAGTCTGAATGGCCCTTGGGATGTGCTTACGTTATCATAAAATTAATGTGTGATAATGAGAAATGATTTGATATCAGTGATATAATGGGCATAGTTGACATAAGAATGTTCCTCAACATTGGTTAAATATTGAGACATTGGAAAATAAAACATGAACTTTTTGTGGTAGACAGAAAAACTATCTAAGCTTTGTCAAGTTTATGGAAAGCCAGTCCTAGAATCTATGTTCCAGACAAAATCTGTTGAGTGGGTCAAGTGCAGTTTAACCCCATGCTGTGCACAGATGTTTTCCTTGGTTATTTACTTTAGCTTTTGAGAGAAATTTCTCAACATGATGTAAGCAATGGTTTGGCTACAGGAATAAAAGGAAGCAGTGTTAAATTTTCTGCAGAGGGGAATTAAAATTTGATATTAATGACAACCTGAATATTAGAATTCAGAGAAAGTAGGAGTTAAAACATCCTGACTACTGAGATTTGGAAATGGTCGTATGAGACCAGTGCGTTGGAGGACGACCCGGAAGTATTTCCCTAGTGTTTCTGTGATCCTTGAAGCTGGGCTAAATCTGGGGCAGCTGGAGGGACCTTAAATTACTCAGGGAAATTAGCTTTGTCTTTGATCCTGGATATATAGTTTAAAAGGGCATACAATCATAGAACTTTCTAACATTTAGATAATTGTTATCTAAATGAGTAATACAATCTTTGTCTTGGAAGCAAGTAAATGAAGAGGTCGGTGTATGTTAGCATTTTTAGGAGAAGTTTCTGGTTATGATAATAGATTAGAAATGAGTTACAAAACCATCCATCTCTAATACTTCACAAAAATAAATAGCAAATATCAGAAAAAGAATGACCCACAGCCATCAAACAAAAACCTAATGTAATCAACCACAGCCACCACCATCAACAAAATTTAGCACCTGAGGGAGAAACAGAAGATTATTATATTCTAATTCAGACAGAAGAGTAGAACAAGGTAAGTTCCTAACTTCTACTCTCCAGAAAGCATACGGGTGAATCTGTTAAACTCTGACAATACTTACCACCAGGAAAAATTATGAAGTTCTTTGAAATTAATTAAAGAAAAAAGAAAATCAAAAGGTTACTGTGTACTCTGTTCAGTACACTCTTCCAGGTTATCTTTGCCTTTCATTGTTTTTGAACTGTTTTGCAAGTCTATAACTGATAATAAGGCAAATACCTCTTATCTATAGAAATATGAATTATATCCAGTGCAATGCAATTGATTATTGTCTTGTGGACTCTGACCAGTTTTGCTATTTTTGCATCTATTTATAAATTCATTTCAGCATTCCTTATCTGCCTACATAAGTGATATTTTGAATTTTCTTTTGAATGAGTTATAATACCTTATAGATTCCTTCATTAATTAATGAGTTAAATGAAATTTTTGGCATGTGTTTATTTTATAGCTATATGAGAGTCATAATTATACCCTCTTTTAAGATGTATTCTTTATTATTACCAATATTCTAGATCTAAAATAGAACAACTGGGTATCCTTATGTTTTCCTCCCTCTGGTGAGTAGTGGACACTTCTGCTGGGAAGAACTAGATGCAATATGTAAAGTGTACTATGGAACTGATCCTTGGTGATTCAAAGGCTCTAAGGTCAAACGTTGAATGGACACAAGCTGAAGTCACCTCTATAGTCCTCCTCTCTCACACCTAAATTCCTCTCAGCCCTGTCCCACTTCCTGCTTTCAACTTTCACATATGGAATTAAGTGGAGTGAAACTTGGTAAAAAGCATTCGTAAAAATTCAAAAGAGAGAATAGGGCCAGGGTATTCTAATAAATAAAGAATATTGCCTTAGTCATGTTCTCTTTCCTGCCTAATCCTTAATCACTGCCATTCCCTCGAATTACAAGAGAGTGGATAGAATTCAAATATTCAGCTCTTAGACTATACCTCTAAGAGTAAAGAAGAACTGGCTTCAGATATTTGGGAAAAAATTATTGCAGACAATTGTAGCTTTTCTATCTATGGTGCTCTGTCCATATCCTTCAGAGCACTGCCAGCATCTGTATTCTTTCACCATAAGGTAAAGATTCTCTGAATCTATAGGAGACTTCCCTGACTGTGGGGTGGGAGAATATTTAACACTTTTCTCAGATCAGGCCTTGACCAAATGACTGATGGGAGTTGATATATGAGTACACAAGCAACCTTGCTCTTGCATTGGATAACTTTAAGGAGCATATTTTGAATTATTTCCTAGAAGTTCTCCAAGGGATTAAGCTAAAGTTGCCTCCAGTGGTGGCTGGTTTCATGGACACACACTTTATTGAGTGACTTCCCTTCTAGCTCATTTCTCTATTCCCCGACAGATTTCTACACCTCAAAAATAAATCACTTGCTAGTGAATATTTGCCTCAGGATATGCTTCTGGGGAACCCAAATTAAGAAGTCATTCACAGTCTACCAAAACAAATAGAATGCCTGGACAAAAATGTCCAAGAATATCTGTCAGGGTCCTAGCAAAAATGATGGCACACTCAAAGGTTTTAACTGAAAACCATTTAATGAAGAAACTATTTACCAAGATGTGAATGGTGTTAAGGAAACCAACAAGAGATGGTGAAGCAACAGTGACTGGCAACACCAGAAAGATTTTTCCCAAAGAGAAGAGGGAAAAGAATTGTGCCAATGGAGTCATCTGAGTGTTGGAGCCAGGGGAGAAGGGCCACCTGGCAGAAGCCGTGACAGTAGAGGGACAGTAGCCATTGCAAGACCATGGCAAGGTAAGGAAAGAGTTGGGGATAAGTGCTTTGACTTTTCTCTCTTTCCGTCTTCCAATCTCCTGCGGGTTCTTCCTGTTGGAGGAATGCCACTAAAAGCTAGTAGGCAGGGAAGCCTGCCTAGGCAATGAAATCCGTAGAAGTCAGCCTCCTCTGACACAAAGCTTATCAGAGGGTATAAATGGGATCTAGCGGTGGTAGAAGGAAGGAGAATAATCAGCACACTAAGTTTGAGGAATATCTAGGTAAATGGAATGGAAACTATACAAATATTTGACAGCAAAATAAAATAGGAAATAAAGAAACAGATATAAAACAGACAGCCAATTCTCAGTAAGAAAATATCAACCAAGGAACATTTGCTTGACACTATAGAACTACTTAATAAAAATTTGAATCCAATAAATAAAGAGCTTAAAGATAAAATGCTAATACAACAAAATGAGATGAAAAGGAAATTTGCAAACCCCAGGAAATAATTTGAGGATAAAAATCTCACAATCATAGAACTAATAAGTGTACAGAACTGTCAAGAGATAGCAGTAATATATCTGATAATAAAATTAATGACAAGGAGAAAGGAATATTCACAGATAATGTTAATGAAAGACAAAAAGATTTTAAAAATTAGGAAAACTAATAGGTCTTGAGGACAAAGAAGATCCAACATAAGAATGGCAGGTATCTTTTAAGTAGAGAACACAAGAAACTAAAACAAGTATTAAAAAGTACAATATGAGAAAACATCTCTGTAATGAAAGAACAAAACATTCAGATTGAAAATGTATAATGCATGACAAGTAAATTTCATCCAGAATACTCAACATTGAGACATATTCTAGTCATATTGCTGTACTTTAAGAATGAAGAACACTCTGTGCATCCATGTAAAACCATCAAATTCTCTACAAAGAGATAAAAAAGAAGTTGGACATTAGATTTCTCAGTTAGAAATTGGAAACTACGAATTCAGAGGCACTGTAGAAATCTCTATTCTGAGGGAAATGAAATATAACCCAATGATATACCCAGCCAACATGTTGTTCAAGTGGAAATATAATAGGCAGATGTTCTTACTCATTGTTAGCAAAGGCCTGTTAAAGAGCTGGGATTTGAGAACATCCTGAAGATAGGCTTTGTTGTTGTTTTTTGAGACAGAGTGTCTGTCACCCAAGGTAGAGTGCTGTGGCATCAGCCTAGCTCACATCAACCTCAAATTCCTGGGCTCAAGCAATCCTTCTGCCTCAGCCTCCCAAGTAGCTTGGACTATAGGCGCGTACCACCATGCCCAGCTAATTTTTCTATTTTTAGTAGAGACTGAGTCTCACTCTTGTTCAAGTTGGTTTCAAACTACTGAGCTTAAGGGATCCTCCTGCCTTAGCCTCCCAGAGTGCTAGAATTACAGGTGTGAGCCACCATGCCCAGCCTGAAGATAGGCTTTGTATGGGTTTGGAGAAGAGTAAGGAGTCTTTCTAGGGAGGAAAAAAAATCATTAGCAAAGATGTGGAGGGAGACTTGAAGATAGCAAGAAGATTCTGGTGGCTAGGATTGAGAACATATATTGGTAATGAGGGAAACATGGTTAGGCAGGTAAGGTAGGGCCAATCCATGGAAAGTCTTTAAAGGGAGGATGAAAAACAACTTGTTTCTATGAGTTAAGAATGGATCAGTGAAGATTTCTTAGAAGGTAGATGACAAGTCAGTCATATATCTCTGGTGGATATTTTTACTTGTGATTGCCATCTCCTGGAGAGCTTGGAACTATGATCACTTACTATTATACTTACATTATCACAATAACTCTTAGTGCCCAATAGCTATTTCCCTCAGTGCCTATTTAAACCAATGCACTTACAGTCCTGTTTGTAAACTTGGTGTTTAGAAATATTTGTGGACTGTTTCAAGTCATTGGGTGAATTGTTGTTCTCTCTTCTCTGTGCTCTCTTATATGCATCACCATTCCATATATATTTTACTTACTGTAGCAGAATGCTACATGACCCCTCACAGTGACCAGAATGTTAATTCATCTTCCTAAATGCTGACTTACTACAAAAGAGATGATTGTTTGACTATATGGTTAAATATATTCTTAGTTGGCCAATTTATCATAAAGTCTTTTGCATGAGTGGACTTCAAAACTTATCTTTTCAAGTCCCAAAAAGAATAAATCAACATCAAAAGAGAAGAATGAAAATCCCATCCCTTCACTTGAGAAATGTATACATAGAGAACCCATTATGTAGAAAGCATGGTGAATGAGGAGACAAGGTTCCTGTTTTCAAGGAACATGCTACCTAGGGTACTCACAGTACAAAGAAGAGATGGTGAGATAAAAGGGAATAAAGAAAGTGCTATGGTAAAGGAAAAGTTCAGTACTCCTGGGAGGTTACTGGGCTGGGAAAAACATGTAGGACTTTCACAAGCTCAGATAAGACCAAGGCGCAGAGTAACAGGAATCAAATTTTGTGAGTGTGTGCAGGGTTGGTTTAAGAAGGAAAATGGACCCTGGGGCACTGGTGAGGGGTTAATGCGGGGGAGAAAGATAGAGAATATTTGAAATAGAGCTGTAGCCATGGACATGGACAGATGGAACAGCTGCCAGCAACAGGCAGCATATTTTGGTCTGTATAATGAATGCATCTTTTACTGAATTAGTTCAAAAAAGAGGCTTAAGATCATCATAGATGGAGTATTGTCTTTCCAATATGCAAAGCCATCATTTGCCATTGCTTTTATTTTCGTGATGAAGGGGAGAATCAGAACATAGCTCTTTTACAGGAAGAACATAATTTTGAAGAGTTGGTATTTATAATCTCAAACCAGAAATTATAAAGTGTTCCTATTTCCTTCAATAATCTTATGTTATTTAGTTTTGGTATCTCTCCCTTACATCGAGCTTTGTAAGCCTCTAAAAGTTTTGTTTAAAATTTGGTGAGTGAGCAAGAACTTTTGTAGCTCATTAATCTCCATGCCCATAATCTTCACAGCACTGCTTCCGAAATGTGCTGAATCCTGATGCGCCTTCCGTTTCAGCTCAATGGAGCTCACAGCTGGGCCAGGGCTACGGTAGACTGCTGAATTGCCTGGATTCTGTGGTAGGCAAAATTCTAAGATGATCTCCAACCCTCAAGTGTGGACGGGACCTGTAAATATGACGGGCTATCACTCTCGTGACTATGTTATGTTATATGACACAGTTGGCTTTAAAAGAGGGAGATTATTCTAGGTGAGCCTGACCTAATCATGTGAGCTCTTAAAAGGGACTAGGCTCTTCCTGGAGAGAGATTCAAAACTGGGAAATTTGAAGCATGAGAAAATTGAGCCTGAGAAAGAGTGTCTAGTGTTGGCTTTGAGTGTTAGGGGACTACAAGGCAAGGAGAAAGGGTGGCATCTAGGAGCTCAGAGCATCCCCCAGGTGACAGCCAGCAAGGAAATGGAGAGTGTAGTCCTACAACTGCAAGGAACTGAATTCTGCCACAGCTGCATGAGCTTGGAAGAACCCCTCAGCTCCAGGTGAGAGTGCAGCTGGCTGAGATCTTGATTTCAGCCTAGGGAGACCTGAACTGAGAACCCCTCCATACCATGCCTGGGCTTCTGACCTGCAGTACTGTGAGCTAATAAATGAGAATTGTTTTGAGGCACTAACTAAGTGGTAATTGGTTATGCAGCAATAGAATGGTTACGCATCAATAGAAACCAAGTCAGATCCTAAACCTGACATTTGCCTGGGGTTAAGGTAAGCTAATAAACAATGTTCCTGCAACTAGAACCAAATACTTATCTTCAGGACTAAGAAGAAGGCCTTGTCCTTGCTGTCACCAAGGTGCTGCATGACTTTTCTGGATGTCAGCTTCCTCAACCACAAATGAAGTAATTAGGTAAGATGCTATCTGGTTTCTCTAGTCCTAATATCCTATGATTCTCTTCTGGCCACTTCTACCTATTACTGACAAAATGAAAGCTATTGCAATGAGAATAATTCCATTCTTTGCTTGCAACATTGAGGGGGGAGGAGGAAGTGCTCTCACTAAAAATAATGCTGTTGTGCTTACTGACGACATGGTTTTATTTTTCTTTCCTTACTTCCTGGGTCACTCAGTGCTACACTCCTGAGACATGGAAACAAACCTGCAATCTCAGCACTCTGAACACCTGTACAGATAGTTTGACTCTTGTTGGGAGATTTATGAATATAAATCTTTTAAAAGCTTAATGTGCCATGTTACAAGTCCGTCATCTCAAGCAGTCTCATCTTTACATTATTTTGTTTAAAACAAAACAAAGCCAAACTGCACAAAACAAGAAAATAAAAACATGTCAGTTGATCCAATCAGGATATTTTGTCTCCGCTTCATGGCAGACTGAATATGCAATTTATTTTTAGTGTAAGGCTCTTTCCCTATAACTATGAGCATAAAAATATGTGTGATGCTCTGCATATCAACTCAGTGAAAAGAAAGAATAATGATGCCATGATCGTTGTACTACTTCAAAAGCCAGGCGTCCTGACCTTCGATAAACTGGTTATGCAACTTAATGGATATTAATGAGTAATCACACTCAGTGATTCAAGTTTTCCTTACAAAGCCTGAATGAAATTCTAAATCGTAATATCTTTATACCCACTTGACTTTGATTTGGGGGTCCTCTTAAAACAACAGTCTTAAGGAGAGTCTAAAGGTTTGTTTCATTCATTCCTCTTGTATTCTTGAAGACTAAGAGGATTTTTGTTCTCTTTTTAAATTACAGAATTAATTGAAGTTCATTATAGAGATACTATTAAATGCAGACAAACAAAAACATTCTGTAGTTGTAATCAGAGAAAAATCCTTGTTAAACTCTTGATGCATCTCCTTCCATACTTTGAAAATACATACATTTATTTAAATGTGGTGAGGTTGGGTACATTCAGGGCCTGTCTGCACCAAGGAACTGTATTGTCGCATTTCAACGTCCATCTTTGCTAGCCTGACCAATTCCAGCAGCTTCTGATCCAGAGCTCAAAATAAACTTGCTCACCTTTCTCAGTGCGCTCTTACTCCTCCACGCCCCACCCACCCACTTTCCTCCCCGGCCACTGGTTGGCCTGCCCTGAGTGTCTTGTCTCGCTGTGGTCCTCCCTCTCGTCTCCTAGTCACTCAAAGCCTTTCCTTCACTTCTCTCCCCTTTCAGGGAATAATTTGTCCCACACCTTTTCCTTAAAAAAAAAAAAGTAGCCTTTCTACTCTAGTCACTGTATTGCAACCTGCTTTTCTCAGTTCACTTTATATTGAGGACATTGATCCATGTCTGTAAATGTTGGTCTGCATCATTATTAAGTGGTTGCATATTATTTCTTCAGATGCTGTACCATCATTTGTTTAGCTAATCCTATGTTGTTAAACAGTTTTTAGTTTTTCACTGTAACAAAAACCATTATGCTAAATATCTTATTTGCAAATATTTGCATCTTTGTCCAATTATTTTCTTGGGAGAAAGTATTGGATGTAGAATTGCTGAGCAAATGGTTCTAATGAGTATTTGTCCTTTTTTTGACCATTCAGCATCTACTCATTCCCTTGTCTGGAAACAAAACAAAGCACCCTAATTCCTTGTGCACAGTCTTGGTGGGACTGTCACATAAGTTGTCCTGCCCTCCCCGGTCAAGCCAGGGCAATCAGATCATCTATTTTCTTTTGGTTGTAGTTCTTGAGTGGAGTGATGGAAGGACTTAAAAATGTTGGGGTTCTTCTGTTTATTTTTTCATTTATTCCAGTGGGAATGATCTGATGATTTTTCCAGTTCCAGTTTTTTTTCTGGACTCGGTTCTCCACCTTACCCTTTGATTCTGTGAACTGTTCAACTTCCTTCCAACGAATTTATTTTTTGTGTAAGTTAGTCAGAGATAGTGTCTGTTAATTGTAACCCTAATGGAAACAAATTAAACTAACATTTTAAGTTTTTTAAATACAAATGATTAAACTGACTTTCCAAAATGTATCAGTATCTGTATTTGCATATTTCTACCAACAGTGTATTAAACTGTCCCTTCTCTCAGACCTTCTTCAAAACAAAATATTATGAAGCATTTTAATCTTTGCTGAACTGATGGACACTCTTTTATTTTGCTGTCAGTCTTTCAGTTTATGGGCAGATGCTCCCAGAATTTACAATGGGGTTATAATTTGGGGACTTAAGTTGAGGAGCATACTAAATGTGTATCGCTTTCACAACATGGTAAAGTCAGAAAATCGTAAGTCAAACGATCGTAAGTTGGGGACCATTTGTATTTATCTCTAGTATGTCTTTACAAGAGCTTTCTGGACTACAGGGTTACAAATTTCTAATTTTTTCTTTTGCAAAAAAAAGTTAAAAAAATATTTAAATCTTAAGTTTACTTGAAATTTTTTGGAATTTGGTTTTAGATGTGAATTCTTTTGGTAGTATTTTTGGCTGTGGTTAGCCAATACTGATTCAAAATGCCTCTTTCCCACCAGTGTCTGTGTAGCTAATCATTTTCCTTTTCCAACAAGTTGAGTCCAAAGGTATCTGTTACTTTATCTTACTTTCTATTACTCAGATTCTTTAATACCTCCTTTTTCCTACCAAATTTATCCAAGGTTTAGAAATATATATTACAATTTTAAACCACTATTATATTTCAGTTGATTTCTATCTTTACTTCCTAGAAGTTTTCACTTATGTATTTCAATGTCATGTCATTTTTAAAGTAAATATTCATGAAAGTTATTTCCATTTCCAAATAAGTTATTTCCATTTATTATACTTTTAACTTGTTTGATTTCCTTCATTTTAGATAAATATCCACATATAAAATATAGTTTCAGTGATTTTACTTTTTACAGGTTGAGTTTATTATATTTATATTTATTATTATATTACACATTTGGTTTTGTGTCTGTTATCTTTGCTTATGTTTCTTATTTTTACTATTCCTTCTCTTCTGATATGTGGTCTCTGATTTTTTCACTCTTCCTTTCTTTTCCTTTCATACTTAGAAGATAAAAACATCTGGTTTTTATTCTCCTAGTAATTTTCTACACAGCTTTCAAATCAATTTATAAGACTATGTTTCCCAATCTGTCAACTTTTGAAGTAAAACCATGTTTCTTGCCAGCCCTTCAAACAATTAATAAATATTTTTATATTATTACCCCTGCCTTTTACCTTAACTGTGTTGACACTTTCTGGAATTTTTGTCCTAATCCATTTTCCTCAAACAGTTCTTGTTTTTACATTATGTAGCTTTTCTTTTTTTCAAGCTATAGAAATCACATTTTGTTGTAACTCTTGTTAGCATAGTCATTTAGACTTAATAGTCATCAAGAGTCTATTCATATTATATCTTCCCCAATTTTGAGTTCTTTATCTTTCAATTGGCTAGGTAATGTTTTAAAGTAGATTTTTCAAGAAGAGTTCATGAGTGTTAAAATTCTTGATTCCTTGCTTAGTGAGAATGTTTATATATGAATGACCTGGGAATATCACATTCTGGATAAAGTCCCTTCCCCTCAATACTTAGTGAACATTTTTCCAATTAGCAGAATTAATTTCTAATTAATTAACTCTGCTCTCTAGCCATTGCCTCCTCTCCTTGGAAGGTGTCTTACTTTTTCTACCATAAAAGCTTATGGAATTGCTTTTTATCCTTTAATTTCTATAACTACTTAGTCTTTATAGTTATATATAATTTTTCATAGGGAGTTTTCTCCTTTGGGTTGTATCCATTTCTTGTCATTATAAAGTGTTTTTTACATACATTCTTATCTATACTACCTGATATATTTATATGAAGTTTTCTCTAGGATATACTTCTTTGAAGTAGGATTCCTGGGTTATATTGTATGTATATGTTCCACTTTGAAAGATGATGCCAAATTATTTTCCCAGGTGTTTAACCAATTTCCATATAACATCAGCTATGTAAAAGGTTTCCTATTACTGGGTCTTCAAAGTTCAAGGCAGGAACAGACATCACTCAAATACTGAACCGATACAGCTACTTGTGCTTATAAAATTACTGGAATAGCTGAAGAAACACAAGTTAAGCCTATACAGGACTATTGAGTTCAAGAGCAGAGTACCATAGTACCATGGCTGAGATACAGAGGACAGAAGATGTTGCTGTGCATCGCTACCCTGAGTCTGACTGCCGCATCTGTCTCTAACTGCTCACATGTCTGTGGTCTTGCTTGCCAGCAAAAACAGCAGAAGGAAGATGGCCTCTGCGCATTTTACCTTCCAAATCTTGTTCAGTGCACCCACTTGGCCAACTCCATTTTCCCTTTTTGTTATCTTCCCTCTGTGGAAAAAGCTTTCTCTTCCTTTCCTTTCTGCGTGTGTATATATATTTCCTAATTCTTGGTTTTATTTAGGATTATTTCTGGTCCACCTCCCTGATCTACAGAAGCTGCCCAATGTTTAGTCCATAGACAACCACCTTCTACCTTCCACAATGTGTAAAATATATAGGCTAACATTTTTTAATGAAAACAACTGATTAATGGTCTATAAAATGAATTTAGTTGAGTATGACCAGCATTAAAAATGAAATGAAATTGTACAGAAGAAGATAAAAATATTAGAGTTTATTGTGATACAGTATATTCCTATAGTAAGGGTGTATTTTTTTCTTGAAACATTATCAGTTATATACATATAAACACTTAGGTATGTACACATGTGTTAGTTTTCTTATTGCTGCTATAACAAATTACTACAAATTTAATAGTTTAAAACGACACTCGTTTATTATCTCACAGTTGTGTAAGTCAAAATTTCCAATCCCCATAAACACCTGTTGCATAAAAGGCTTCCTGTTGATGGGTACAGTGCAGCTCAGTGGGGTCCTCTGCTTAGTGTCTCACAGTACTGAAGTAAAGGCGTCAGTCTGGCTGCATCTCTTTCTGGGGGCCCTAAGAATGAATTTTCCAAGATCATTATCGTTGTTAGTGGAATTCAGTTCCATGTGGTTATTCTACTGAGGTCCCCATTTTCTTGCTGGCTGTCAGCTCAGCATATTCTAGTCTTGAGAAGCCACTCCCAATCCTTGGCTCGTGGCTCCCTTTCTCTGCCTTCAAAGTTAGCCATGGCCAGTCGTGCTGGCTTTGGAGGTGGAGGACTTTTCCCTATAGTGTGACGTTGGGACAAGGATGAGATGAAGTGATCAATTAGAGCCCCAAATTAAGAGGCACTCATTCATCTAAGTGTACTAGCAGCACTCTGAAAGCAAGTCCTTCCTTAAATTTCATATCCTGGACACCCCATTCACCTCATTTCCTCCTGGCCCCACTGTGTGTGTGTGTGTGTGTGTGTTATGTCACAAAAAAAATTTTCTGTGAGTCAAAAAAGTTTAGAAGACATTACTCTAGGCCAGTGGTTCTCAAATTTTAAAATAAAAAGTCCCATGGGGATCTTGTTAAACTGTAGATTCTGATTCGGTAGGTCTGGGGTGGGCCTGAGAGTCTACACTTCTAACAGTGCTGCTGATTCTCAGACTACATGCTGAGGAAATTAACAAGCCCTATAAAAGATTCTGATATGTGCTATCATTTCAGAACCACTGTAAACAGTGGTTTAAACACTAATTGCTGGGCCCAACTCCTAAAGTTACTGATTTAGTAGGTTTGGGAAGGGACTTAGGAATTTGCATTTCTAACAAATTCCTAGGTGATAACGATGCTGCTGGCCCAGGGAACATGCTTTGAGAATCACTACAGTGTGCTGGACCACTGGGGTCCAAACTTTTGTCCTATTAGGCTGGAGTTCCTGCTTTGCTATAAGCTTCACATGGCTTATTGTAATTTCTCACGGTGCCTTTCATTGATTAAACAGCATATTTTAAAATATTTCTCTCTTAAAAATATTTTAAGATAATTTGAAGCTACATGACTTTGGGCTCTCTGTTATTGCAAATTTCTAAAAATTGAATATAACTCATATTGCTTTTACTCTGTGGCTCAGTGTTTGTCTTGATTCAATTCATCTTATTGAGGAGCTGTAGGATTTATTTAAAATTTTTCTTGGTTAGGAAGCTAAGTTGGTATATTTTAGCTACACATAGGAAGCCCTCCCTTCCCTTAATTTCAGTAAGTTTCAGGGAGGGGAGAAACATAACATATGTGAAAACTGTTGACAGGGCTCAGAACATGAAACTTCAATATATGGCATCTTGGCATACTGAGTATTTTTAAGTGAAGGAAATTGAGAAAACTGCAGAAAGGGGAAGGAGGTCTCTCTGACCTTCTCCTGCCCCCCCCCCCCATCTCCTGAAAGAGATCATAGAAACTAGAATTCTCCTTTCCCCTTCTCCCTGAAACTGGCCATAAAATCCAGCTGACCTTCCCCTGAAGTACATTGTAAGACCCTCATTCCAAAGGGTTCTTCCTTCTACCCGGAGGAAAAGAACATCCTTATTTTTTTTTCGAGACAAAGTCTCACTGTGTTGCATGGGCTAGAGTGCCGTGGCATCAGCCTAGCTCACAGCAACCTCAAACTCCTGGGCTCAAGCAATCCGTCTGCCTCAGCCTTACCAGGTAGCTGGGACTACAGACATGCGCCACCATGTCCGGCTAATTTTTTTTCTATATGTATATTTTTAGTTGTCCAGATAATTTCTTTCTCATTTTA
>CAUYSK010029069.1:0-40572 GCA_963575035.1 Avahi laniger | reverse complement strand
GGCTGGTTTTGAACTCCTGAGCTCAAACAATCCGCCTGCCTTGGCCTCCCAGAGAGGTAGGATTACAGGCGTGAGCCACGGCGCCCGGCTGATTTTCTTAAATTCTATATGGATTTTAGCTATTAGCCCTTTATCGGATGTGTAGCATGCGAATAGTTTCTCCCATTCTGTAGGTTGTCTGTTTGCTCTCATGATAGTTTCCTATGCTGTGCACAAGCTTTTTAATTTGATCAGGTCCCATTTATGTTGTTGTTGTGAGTACTTTTGGAGTCTTCTTCACAAATTCTTTGCATAGGCTGATGTCTATAAATAGAGTTTTTCCAACATTTTCTTCTAGAATTCTTATAGTTTCATGCTTTAGGTTTAAGTCTGTTATCCACTGTGAGTTGATTTTTGTGAGAGGTGCGGATCCTGTTTCAGTCTTCTTCATGTTATCCAATTTTCCCAGCACTATTTATTGAATAGGGATTCTTTCCACCAATGTATGTTTTTGTCTGCTTTTTCAAAGATCAGGTAGCAATATGAGGATGGTTTTATATCTAGGTTCTCTGTTGTGATGCATAGGTCTATGTCTCTGTTTTTATGTTGGTACCATGCAGTTTTGGTTACTATAGACTTGTAGTATAGCTAGAAGTCTGGTAAAGTGATGCTTCCTGATTTGTTCTTACTACTTAAGGATGTTGGCTATTCGGGGTCTTTTCTGGTTTCATAAAAAGTGTATAACTATTTTTCCTACTTCTGCGAAAAATGATGTTGGTATTTTAATGGGGATTGCATTGAATCTGTAGATCACTTTGGGTAATATAGACATCTTAATGTTTATTTTCCCGATCCATGAACATGATACATGTTTTTTCATCTGTTTACGTCCTCTGCTGTTTCCTTCCTCAGTGTTTTGTAGTTCTTGCTGTAGAGGTCTTTCATCTCCTTAGTTAAATATATTCCTAAGTATTTTATTTTCTTTGTTTCTATTTTGAAAGGTATTGAGTCTTTGATTTGCTTCTCTGCTTGACTGTTGTTGGCCTCTGTGAATGCTACTGATTTGTGTACATTGATTTTGTAACCTGAAACTTTGTTGAATTTATTTATCAATTACAGGAATCTCTTGGCAGAGTCTTTGGGGTTTTCTAGATAGAAGATAATATCAATGAAGAACAATAGTTTGATCTCTTCTTTCCCCATTTGGATATTCCTTCTCTTGTTTGATTGCTGTGGCTAGGATTTCCAGCACTATGCTGAATAGAAGTGGAGATAGTGGGCAGCCTTGTCTGGTTACAATTCTAAGAAGGAATGCTTTCAATTTTTCCCCATTCAATATGATGTTGGCTGTGAGTTTGTCATACGTGGCTTTTATAATTTTTAGATAAGTTCCATCTATGCCTATTTTGTTAAGTGTTCTTATCATAAAAGGGTGCTGAATTTTGTCAAATGCTTTTTCTGCATCTATTGAGAGGGTCATGTGGTCTTTGTTTTTACTTCTGTTTATGTGGTAAATTACATTTATAGATTTCCATATGTCAAACCATCCTTGCATCTCTGGTATGAAGCCTACGTGGTTGTGGTGGATTATTTTTTTGATGTGTAGCTGAATTTGGTTTGCTAGGATTTTATTGAGAATTCTATATCTATTATCGTGAGTATTGGTCTGTAGTTTTTTTTTGTTGTTGTTGTGTTCTTACCTGGCTTTGGTATCAAGCTGATATTGGCTTTGTAATACGAGCTGGGAAGGATGCCTTCCTTTTTGATGTTATGGAATAATTTCTGCAGTATAGGAAGCAGTTCTTCTTTGAAGGTCTGGTAAAATTTGTGTGTGAAACCATCTGGTATGGGACATTTTTTTGTTGGGAGATTTTTTTCTTTTTTTTTGAGACAGAGTCTCACTCTATTGCTCAGGCTAGATCCTATAGTGTCAGCCTAGTTCACAGCAACCTCAAACTCCTGAGCTCAAGTGATAAGTGATCCTCCTGCTTCAGCCTCCTGAGTAGGTAAGACCACAGGTGCCCGCCATCACATCCTGCTACTTTTTTTTAAAGTTTTTTTTTTTTAAGAAATGGGGTCTTGCTATGACGCAGGCTGGTCTCAAGTGGTCCTCCTACCATGGCCTCTCAAAGTGTTGGGATTACAGGCATGAGTCACTGAACACAGCCTCAAACACTCTTTTTAGACTTAAATGATTAGAACGGTTTTGGAACAAAAAGAATTTTAAAATGTGCACATTATTGTTTTTGATAAATCTTGAGAGTTCAGGATTCTTTTGAAGTTGACTAACCTATTTTTGAGAGTCTAAAGTTTAGCCAATTTGTATAATGAAACCAAGTATAGACCAGATAATCAAATTAGATATAGTAGGTCAACCTTATATTTTTGCTATTGAAAATTCATCAGATCAATCCAGAGGGATTTGTTATTTTTTGATACTATTTAATCTTTAATCTGAATTTGCCGTTATAAGGGTTTCTTCACATCCCATATAAACTTCTGTAGATGTATAATTTATTGCTTGTTGTGTCTAAGTTTTCTTAAAAAAAGAATTCATTTTAATGAGTAAGAAATTTTATTTTGGGACAGTCTCCTGAAGGAGATAATCAGTGACATCTTAAATGATGAAATAGATGAACTTGGATTTCTATAGGAGAGAGGTTGACCAGTTGCTAATCTAATACAGAATTTCAAGGTCTATTCTTGAGGCTCTTAAAATTTTTACACATTTGAAGTATTGGCAAAGGACCTGAAAAATAAAGTAAGAAGAAAAGAGCAAATATAGACGAGAAATTAATATATTAGAGTTTCTAAAAAGAAGGAACTTTTATTAGTTATTAGGAGTAAGTAGGAGCGATGTGGATAAATGATGACAACAAACAAATGGCAATGAAAGATAATCATTTATTTTCTGATTAGAATTATGTAGTTCTTTGGTAGAAAAGGGTAGCAAGCTCAAGAAGCAAGGGGAATACTCTGGATTATAAGTGTATGTATTCTGTTGATGAGAACATTTTCTTTTTGAGTATCGTATGAATTGGAATTTAATTAATATGGTCTAATTAATGCCATCTTTTTAAGGTATTTTAATTGAATAGGTAAAAAACAGGATAGGGATTAGTAGGTCAGTAATAACAAAGTCCTTAGAGCTGGAGTTGGGTATCTAGAGGGCAATACTTGGAGAGGTTAAGGGATCTACAATTCTACAGCAGCTGTTAAGTTTACATAAAATATATCTTAGTATGTTGGATGAGGGGTTGAGTAGGAGAAATGGATTGATAGAGGCCGTGTCTAAGAAAGAAGAGTAATTTAAAAAGATTTATATATTTTCTAGCATTTGCCTCAAGGATTAAAATTTTTTTGAATTATGTGTAATGTACAGATAGAATTCTTTATTTAAAAAGTCAGTTGAATATCTAAATTATTTGCTCTTTAGATTGGAAGGTTATTCTGTAGTGTAAAAGGAAATGTTTTCTGTTTACAAAGCAAATACTCAGTAAATACTCCAAAGCAAGAGTTGCAAACTTTTTCTGTAAAGGACCAGAGGGTAAATATTTTAGATTTTGTGGGCCACATATGGTCTTATTATTTTTTGTGTGTATATGTTTTTAACAACTATTTTAAAATATTAAAACCATTCTTAGCTTCTGGGCTGTATAAAAACACCCTGTGGGCCACCTTTGGAATATATATAGGCATAGTTCGCTAGCCCCTGCTTTAAGGTATTTTGTTTCCTAAATGTTTGATTCTTAAATTGTATTATTATTCTTTGGATTATTATTAAAAATGTTATAGGTTTCTAGAGGGAGCCAAGGGGTTCTTGTCTTGAGACCATATTTTTGTGCAAATTGGGCAAAAATACTGAACTCAGAATTTTTAGAGAAGATTGAATTGAAGCAGCAAAGAAGTCAAGGTTCAGTCGGGCCAGAGCAAAGATAGCATGTTTATTGGAACAGCAGTAGGTTTGAGGAGTTTCTGTGATTGTTTAGTAGAGTTGTTCAAGGCTAATAGATATTAGTTATCTGGAGTATTCAATTTCTTTTCCCGTCAGTATCTTTTTTCTGCTTCCCAGGTACAAACCTTGTTACTTTCAGTCTACTAGTGTTCTAACCCTTTTCTCCCTTTCAGTGGAGATGAACACTGAGTAGGATTGGATGGGGAAGGATCAGTACATCTACATTTTACTCTGGCTCTTCTACGGACTCGTGTGACATTTGACTTCTTTGAACTTTAGTTCTCTCATCTGTAAGATTATAGGACTAATTGGATGATTTCTGAGCTGTCTTCCATCTTGTATTCTTTATTTCTCTGAGATTTTCACAAATGAGCTTGATTTGTATTTGCTTGTCTTTCTGTTCTATTGGCTCTGCTATCCACCTCAATCTGTGTCCATTGGTTTTAACCCTCTATTATTCTGGTATAACTGAACTGTTTCCCAGATTACTCTGAATTGGAATCTGAGGATGGGAATTCCATTGACTCTGCCAACTATGGGAATAAGGAAGAAATACTTCAACAAAATAAAGTAATAAACCATTCTTTCTAAATGTCAGAAGTTTTGAAAAACAGGACAGAATTGATTCGGAATGTATAGTATCAGACACTTTTTTTGTACTAAAAGGACAGTATAGTATTAAGTAGTTTGCTAGTGTATGCATAAAGCAGTATTAAAATAGGTTCATAACATCGATTACCTTATGTGTTTTAGAGATGGTAAATTTTAAGGAAATTCTGTCTAGCTTTGTTGCTGTTATCCTGTCAATTCCTGTAACTGAAAAAGTTTACAGAACATTATTCAAACTAAAATTCTTATATATTTGTAAACTAAAATTCTTTTGAGCCAGGCCCATCTTTTCTCTCAGATGGTAACACCAGTTAGTACTATCTGTATTCAAGGTCATCATGGCTTAAAATAAAAGATTGAGAGGTCAAAAGGCAACATAAAGAACTTTAAAAAGTAGTGCTCATCCTACCTTCCCAAGAGCTGACTGGGAATTACAGGGCCAAGCATTGAATTAGGTTAGCAGGTAGCAAGTAAAAGAAAGAAAAGTATGAGTGTAAAATAATAGAAGATTGAAAATAATTCTTCTCAAGAGTTAGATACTGAAAGGCAGTGGCAGGTTTAAACTCTGAAGAACTCAACATGTAGGGTAATTTTTGTTTAAAGACTTTATAGCCTTGCTTAAAAATTCCCAATTTTAAATTGAGGAAATACCACTGAAGTTATAATATGTAATTATGCACAGAAAGTGGAATTTATATACTTTCTAATTAATTACCGATTATAGTTTTTATGCTACTTTATATCAAATAATAACTGAAAATTACCCATTTCGTTTGTTAGTGACTAATTTGTTTTATGAATAATGCATAACTTGAAGCATATTTATAATTTATTTGAAACATTAACTTACTAATAAAAAAAGACATATTGAAAAACACCCAATTTAGTTAATCCACTGTAACTGTTTGATTGCAGATGTTTTCCCACACTGATGGGCAGCTAACTGAGGTAGTGCTATCCAGTACAGTCAACTCTCAATTATCAGTGGTAATGGGAAACAACAATGCATGGGTAATTCTAAAACAGAATATTTTATACAGTATGCTCCTGTCATCTGCTAGGGCCTGAGCATGTGCTTGGGTTCATGAGGGAGATGTGGGAATGGGGTTCAGGCTTGCAGAGGGCCTTGGAGTCAGTGTGATTATCTCAGGGCAATACGAGGTATCCTGTAGGAACCTGGGTTTGGCGCTACCTGGCTGAAGTGTCATGGGGGAAACCTGCAGCATGCAAGACCAGCTTGGCAAAATCAGTGAGAAGGGTAGGGAAATTAATTAATAAGGAACCATGGGAGAACAGATGTTTAAGTCCTGCACAATTGCAGTGATATTCCTTGGTGTGTTTTTTTGGTGTATAGAATCTGTAGCAAATAATAATACTATTGATAGCAGTATACTTGCATTAGTTTTGGTCTACTTTGCTAAGGGAACATATTTTTCACTTGTCACAGGTGAGTGCTGTTACTGAGGCTGCTTCTTAATAAATTTATTGTTATAAAACTAGTAACTTTAGAAACCTAGGATAAATTGGAAATACTTTCTTATTATTAAAATTCTTCCTAAATATGTGTTTAATGGTAGTTAAAACATTTAATTTAATGAATTTCAGCATTATAATATGAAACAATATTATGGGAACAGTTTTCAGTGAGCAATAATTGTGCCTCACATAAACTCATTGGCTATGATACTGCCACTGCACAAAGCTGAAAGAATATTATGAAGACATAGGCAATAACGATTGCAGAAAGTTGCGAATTTGATTTAGGAAAACCATAATAACCATATTTTTTTCTTTAAAAAAAGCATGTACATTAAAGAGCTTAAAGTTCTTTTAAAACTTATGATTGGCTATAAGTTGATGAATGTTGAAGCTGGGCAATAGGTATGGGAGGGTGTTCATCATAGCAATTTTTAAAAAGTTAATGATTCCCAATATTTATACTTAGGGAATCATTAGAAGCATTAACCTTGAATCAGTTCTTGTGAAAAGTTTGGAAACAATTGCTGTTTGAGAGTGAATAATGTAACAGACCAGCTAATTAGTCCATCCTCTAAAGATCACTGGTTCTCAACTTGGGCAGTTTTTTCCCCAAGGGGACATTGGGCAATGTCAGACATTTTTGGTTGTCAAAACTTGGGGTGGGGGAGTGCTGCAGTTATCTACTTGGATGCTTCTCTATATCCTACAATGCTGAGGACAACCCTCCCCCCCCAACAAAGAATTACTGGACTCAAAATATTAGTAGTGCCATTGTTGAGTAGCTCCTCTTTAACTTTTCTAAGATGTAAGCATTCTTTTAGAGTAGACCACTAGAAACGTTGTACAGCCAAACTAAATTATTTTGACTTTCCATAGATGTACATTTTCAAGAGTTATGTTTTAAAAATATACCTTCAGTTTTTATTGAAATTTGATATAAGATGCCACAAAGAACATGATGTTTTTTTTCCTCATATGTTTCTACTTTGCCTTCTCTCCCAGGAAGCTTAGAGCTAAATTTTATGCTCTGTTATAACAACTATCCCTTATTTAAACTTATAGTTCTGTTATCTTTTTCTTTGCTATGTTGGTCTTTTATCCCTACTGTTGTAATGGTCTATAGGTTTGGACTGTGTGTATATTTATGTGCATATGAAGAGAATATACAGTTAATATGTAAATGTCCCCAATCTGTAGACCAGTTTACACCTCTGTATGGTGAAATGAACAGATTTCTAATTTATATTTTAATGCTTTTTTAAAAAAAGTTACATTTTAAAACAATCTTAAAATATGTACTTGTTATAAAAATATTACTATATATTAGTGCAAATAGCTGCAAAGTTGCTTCCCACTTTTCATTCTCCAAGGATTTATTAATTTTTCTAGCATGAACATTTGAAATTGAAATTCCACTTTGCTATAAAGTTGGGATTCTGTTATGGTTGGTCAGGCTTACATTCTTCTGGTTTCATTTTTGAATAAGTTAAGTACATTTCTAAAAACTGAGGAGAATAAAAACAATGTCTTAAGAGGATTACATTCTCTGATAAACCTTTTATTGGTCTGACAAAGACCAGTTATATAAAAAAAGTGCCATATTTTGTTTTTTTAATTTTGAAGCATACTTGAAAAGTATGAAATAATTTTCCATATTTTTAATGATTCAAGGTGACTCATTAAACTTTATTCAAAATGTGATTAATTTCCATTTCTCTAGAGTTAAAAATAAATAAATTTCAATATCATCACTAATACGCAAACTTCTCTTTTCTGTTAAAGCTCCCCCAAGCAATTGAAAAGGAAAGCAGTTCTCATAATCTACCTAATCTGCACAGAAAAAGTTCAGAGACAATTTTTTCTTAAAAAGAAATGCCTAAAATGATAATTTTACTATCATGGTTAGTTTTTAATTTGATGCTTCATTTAGACACTTACTAGCTCTGCAACATATATATCCTGTTGTTTTTAAGATCTCTTGGTTGTAGAGAAATAAGGCACTTGGAATTTGTTTCAAATTTACTTCATGTTTTAGGCAATATAGAAGGATAAATGATCAGCTTTCAGATTTCTTATAGTGGTATTTAATAATGTCATGATTGGTTATCATCTTTCCTTTTCATTGTTATTACCAGATTTTTCTTTTAGAAATGGGAATTTGTAGTAGGACTGGGAAGGAGTTAGCAAAAAAGTATGTCTGTTAATTGCTACTTGAGCCAGAAATGGTAGTAAGAGAGATGAACAATTTTAGTGAAGTGTTTGACCAAACTCTTTTGATTGTAACCCACAGGAAAAAAATATGTTACATTGTATTCAGTACATAATTAATGTATATACTTATGCACACAACAGATGTTTCAAGAAACAATACCGTATTTGAAATAATTGCTGCTCACGTACCACTAAATTTTAACTTGCACTTTTAAAATACTGCTTTAATGTATTAATTACTTGTGTATGTGAAGAAATTCACCTTCTGTTGGCAATTAGAAAACTGTAAGAACACATTGTCATTCTGTACTAAATTATGTCCTATGTGTGAATTTAGTAAATATAAATGAATGAAATAGTTTATAAGCATTGTGTCATGATAAAATATAAGCAACTTTGCCCAAGCAAAGTTAAGTTTTTTTGTCAAAAATGACCCTCATTTTTAACATTATAGTTATATTTTGACCCTTTTTATTTTTTTATAAAAAGATGTTTAAATACTAATAGAAATTATACTAATAGGTTATTTTTAAGTGTAGCCAGATTAATCATTAGGGCTTTCTTAATCATCATATTAGGCTAAATCTTAATGGAAAGGGAAAAATTAGTATGCTTTAAACCTAGGAGTGGGCAAACTTGTTGTAAAGAGGTCACCTAATAAATATATTAGGCTTTGTGAACCATAACATCTCTGTTGCAGCTACTCATCTCTGCCATTATATTGTAAAAGTAGCAATAGACAAGTAAGCAAGTGAGCAGCGTGGCTATTTTCCAATAAAACATTACTTATGGAAACAAAAATTTGAATTTCATATAATTTTCATGTGTCACAGCATTCTTTGGGTTTTTTTCGAACCATTAAAAACCGTAAATGCCACTCTTAGCTTGTGAGCTGTAAAAATCAGGTGGTGGGCCAGATTTGACCTGTGGGCCAAGGTAGGCCAACCTTTTGTTAGCTTAAAAATGGAGAAAGTCGGTAGTCCTGAAAGGAGAAAGTGTAGCAAGCATGGTTGAGAATATGAATAGCAATGTTAGATCTCTGAGCATTTATATTTTGATCTTTCTGGATATCAGAGATATACATTTTTGTGTTGTGTTTTTATATCATATTTTGCAGACAGTTGATATTCATAAAGAGAAAGTTGCAAGAAGAGAAATTGGTATTTTGACTACCAATAAAAACACTTCAAGGACACATAAGATTATAGCTCCCGCCAACCTTGAACGACCAGTTCGTTATATTAGAAAACCTATTGACTATACAATTCTAGATGATATTGGACATGGAGTAAAGGTAGGTGTAATTTTTATCAAGCTTTTTAAACAATAGTGCATAATAGAACTAACTTTTTAAAAAATTAAGTTTTATCTTTCCTTTCCTAGAGGACCAAGTCTTGGCCCAGTTGTGGTTGTGAAGATTCCTTGCAACTGTAACTGTTTATCCTCTTCTTTTTCTTAGTGCTGTGTTCTCAAGTTTTAAAGAGCCATCTTTGAGTGAATTGCATTTGCTTAATCACTTAAGATAATACCTCATATAGATTGAGTAAATAAGTGTGGTGTAATCTAATTTTAGTGATTTAATGACTGAATAAAAATCATTCAACATGTTATTAAAATGTTCACTTTATCATAAATTCATCAGCAGACTTTTGACATTAGTTTTCAAAAACAATATATATTGATAAACATGTACTTTGAATTTTTCTAAAATAATTTTATCTCAACATTTTGAATGGGAATAGTGTAGGTAGAAGTAATGTATGAATAAATATTTCCACTCTTTTGAGTATTTAGCCATTATGTATTTTGGTTATCTTTTAAGATGTATTTGAGTGCCTAATTTGTCTATAAAGTACCATAATCAGGCTGGGTGTGGTGGATCATGCCTGTAATCCTGTCACTCTGGGAGGCCAGTGACAGGAGGATCACTTGAGGTTAGGAATTTGAGACCAGCCTGAGCAAGAGCAAGACCCCATCTCTACTAAAAATAGAAAAATCACCTGAGTGTTGTGGCATGTGCCTGTAGTCCCAGCTGCTCAGGAGGCTAGGTGGAAGGAGGATTGCTTGACCCCAGGAGTTAGAGGTTGTAGTGAGCTGTGATGGTGCTGCTGCACTTCAGCCTGGGTGACAGAGCAAGAGTCCACCCTCCTCTCCCCACCCCCCGCAAAAAACAACCCCCAAAATACCCAGAGCGAGACTCCATCTCAAAAAAAAAAAAAAAAGAAAAAAAGTACCATAATCAAAACTAAGGAACAGGTAAGGGTGAGGAGTAGAAAAATAAAAACCCCAAAAAACTTAGGAACATGTAAATTTCATTTAAATCTCTGTACTTAAACTATTCAGAGCTTTAGCTAAGTGCACAGTTATTTAAAATTTGCATCTGATCAGTGATTTGGAAGACAATGAATTATCAAATGTGACTTTAAATAAATATACATATATGCCTATATGAAACTGTACAGTTCATTTTTTTCTAATATAAGCATATTTAAATAAAAAACAAACCCAAACTACAGGGTGTCCCAAAAGTCTCCAAGCAAAGGAAAAATTTCTTAAAATGTTGTAATGAATATTTTGTAAATAAAGGTATATTTAGGTACAATTTCCCATTTTCTCTATGTGTGGCAACTTTTGGGACACCCTGTATTATGGCTAGAAATCAGTTAAATCTAAATTTAATATAGATCTAGGTAAAAAGAAAATATATGGTGTAAATTTATTTTTAAAATCTTTTTCTTCTCTGAGTTTTAATATAAGCATTATTATCTAGAATTTCATATTTAATTTATAATTGATACCCACATGCATTTAGATTTCTAATTAGAGCATGTTAAAATAGGCTGTGTAATTGGATGGTTAATAACTGAAATTTATTCTAACTTGGGAAAATTTATTCAAGGCTAACAACTGCTAATAGAGTATTTTAGCGTATTGCCAGAATCTAATGCCAAAGACACTCTAAGTGATAAAACATCACATTTGTGTTTGCCCACTTACATAATTAGAAGGTGATTTTCCTCCCAATTCTTTTTTAATCCTTGAAGTAAAATGTTACTCTTTTAGGACTCTGTATGTAGTCCCTTCATTGTTTGGACTTTTAGTGTTTAAGGGTCACTAATTTGAAGAAATCTTTAATAAAATTAAATCTTTAAATAAAACAATGTCTTAAATAATTTCATCAAAGAAACTCCTGTTCATGACACATTCTGCTTTAATCACTCTTTCTATGATCTACTGAAACATTATTTTGTTAATGCTGAATGCTTAACTTGTTTTTTGTTTTATTCCTTTCTCTTCACATCTTGAAGTTTCAACTAACCTTTCAATGCTTTTTTTCCTTACCTCTTTTATTTGCTCCATTTATGCATTAAGTGGTTGCTTAGATTTAAGGTAAGAGATTCCAGGGCTTGATTTTCATTCTTTGTCCTTATGTAGAATATTACATATGGGGAGTAAAGAGATATTTGGCACTTGGCCTTTTAAAAGCAATGAATAATCCCTCTTTCTTATTTTATTTTTGTCATGCAACTTTGTGATGTCTTCATGTTCCTTGCGGGCAAATATTCTTGTCTATTTTGTTCACTACTGTATCTTTTGTGCCTAGAACAGTGCCTAACACATTAGGTGCTTAGTAAATGTTTGTTAAATGAATGGTTATTTTGCAGTGGTTAACATATTTTGTGAAACCGAAATGTAAGCTACCTTATCATAAAATGTTATGAAATATAATTAACTGGATTTTTGTAAATGTAGAAATTTTATTATGAATTGGAGGGCCAACTAATGTGCTTTATTTAACCCTCCCCCTGTGTAATAGCATTTTTATTCTATAAATGGTATGCTTTATCATATACTTTAGGACAGTATGTCATTATCTTTTGACTTAATCAATGTAAAGAAATTGAGAAGCAGAAAATATCCGGTGTTGTGGTTTTTTTTTTAAGTTGCAGTATCAATATTTTTTGCAAAAATGTATTTCCAACTAGCTGTATAAAATATATACTTCAGTATAAACTTTGAGTTTAAAAAAGTGAATATTATATGCAAAACATCAAAAGCTCATGATAGTGTTTAACAAAATACAAGTTAAGAATTAGAGATAATATTTCCTGTTGCGATTCATTTCAGTAACATTTTAGTATTTTGGAGGATTAATGGTTAAAGAAATTCAACTATATTCAAGAAGCCTATTAAATAGGTTACTACAATTATTTTCACCAGACTTAGCATGCATTTCCTCTTTGTTCTTTTTTTCTTAGCCAAGCTTTATAATTTATTTTTTAAATTTATATTTTTTCCACTGAACACCCTTTTGTTTGCCATGTCTTCAGTCTAGTAAATGATAAGAAGACAAGAAGACTGATTTCTGAATCATTAAGTATTAACCATGGCCACAGAAATTCTATTTGATCATAGTAGATAGATCTGACTAGAGGAGTCCAGGCAAATGTCCTCCATGTGTTATTGATTGGATGGTTGACTCCAAACCTTGAGTCTTGGTGAGTAAAATATGTGGAATTGTGAGGAGATTCCTTTTCCTTAAAATAGATGGCTTGCAGTGAACTAGACCTAAAGCAGGCTGTGTGGTTGCCTTGGCCCTTTTCCTCTAAAGTCTTCATTCAAATTTCACCTATTGTGTTAATCTCCAAAGTGATAGAAGTATACAAAAAGATTAACTGAAGAAAAAGCACAGAAATGGACATATTTTTTATCCTTAAAGTTTAGATCATCTTGCTCAAGCCACTCTATCGTATGCTCATTTCCTCTAAACTCCACTATGATTCATTCCTTCTTGATTTTCTTGGGTTCAGGATCTATTCCCATGTGGGAGACAGACCAAACTGAGAGGCTCCTAGAAAAATCTAACTACAAATCACACTTAATGTAATATCCCTTAACATCCCACTTAGATAAAATTCCTTAGCTTTTTGGAGACCTGTGAATTAAGTGCCTTAGAAGTCTTCTGCTGGTCAGTAGTATTATGGATTCCTTATCCTCATTTTAATCAGTGTAGCTGATTAAATGGAGTTTAAAATGTGCTTATAATTTAAAGTATATTTAAGATCTAGCCTTTTTTCCTTCTTTATCTCTTCCTCAGCTCTGTTTTTGCTCCCATTGTTGTCAGACTTTTAATATTTTTCAAACACACTCTAAAAAAAGTCGTCATACTTTGGAACTACATATATGGAATTTGACTCAGAAGAGACCTCCTTGTTTTAAAAGTTGGATTTTTAGGCCAGGTGTGGTTAATACCTGTAATCCTAGCACTTTGGGAGGCTGTGGCAGGAGACTTGCTTGAGGCCAGGAGTTTGAGACCAGCCTGAGCAAGAGTGAGACCCCATCTCTACTATAAATAGAAAGAAATTAGCTGGACAACTAAAAATGTATAGACTAGCCTGAGCAACACATACTGAGATCCCATCTCTACAAAAATTTTAAAAAAAAATTAGCCAGGTGTGGTGGCATACTCCTGTAGTTCTAGCTACTCAAGAGGCAGAGGCTGGAGGATCACTTGAACCCAGGAGTTTCAGGTTGCTGTGAGCTATGATGATGCCACTGTACTCTAGCTCAGGCAACAGAGCAAGACCTGATCTCCAGAAAAGTTGAATTTTTAATATTTTGTACAACATATTTGATGGTTAATGGTTCTTGTTATCCGAAATTTGGGTTTTTTCTTCAGTCAAGTTATGGATTTTAATTCATAAGACTTTTGAAAGCAATGTGATGTTTTTACAACAAAGGACATAAAAAGGCCAGTGGATAGAATGCCATATTCGAGGTGTTTTAATATGTACCTGAGGCCATATAAAATTGGAATGTACCTTGAACTGGGGTTCCTTTCCCTGCTTTTTACCAGTAAGAGACTTTTAAGACCCTGTTACTGAGGTCAATATGATGTATTAATATATCATATTGATATATTAATACAATAATACAATTAATATAATGGATTTTTCTGTTGAAAGCAGTAAAGTTGTCACTAGTGAAGCTAAGCTTAAGTACTTTTATTTTATTTTTATTTTATTTTTTTATTTTTTTTGAGACAGAGTCTCACTTTGTTGCCCTGGCTAGAGTGAGTGCCGTGGCGTCAGCCTAGCTCACAGCAACCTCAGACTCCTGGGCTCAAGCGATCCTACTGCCTCAGCCTCCTGAGTAGCTGGGACTACAGACATGCGCCACCATGCCCGGCTAATTTTTTGTCTATATTTTTAGCTGTCCAATTAATTTCTTTGTATTTTTGGTAGAGACGGGGGTCTCGCTCTTGCTCAGGCTGGTCTCAAACTTCTGAGCTCAAATGATCCGCCTGCCTCGGCCTCCCAGAGTGCTAGGATTACAGACGTGAGCCACCGCGCCCAGCCAGTACTTTTTAAATAAGCATATTAGTTTATCAAAAATAGTAAAGATTATTAATATGTTATTTCAGTTGAAGATTGCCAAAGCAGATTCTGAATAACTAATGAGCAGTGGTGAGAGGTTTTACAACTAATAAATTAAGAATATAACATGTTTAGAAATTTTGCTGGACTGGATGCAGTGACTCATGCCTGTAATCCCAGAGTTTAGGGAGGCTGAGGCAGGAGGACCACTTGAGGTCAAGGGTTCAAGACCAGCCTGGGTATAGTGAGACTTTGTCTCTCTAAAACAATTTTAAAAAATTAGCTGAACATGGTGGTGCATGCCTGTAGTCCCAGCTACTCGGGAGGTTGAGGAGGAGGATTGCTTGAGCCCAGAAGTTTGAGGTTGTTGTGAGCCATGATTGGATCACTGCTCTCTAGCCCAGGTGACAGAGCAAGACTCTGTCTCTTAAAGAAAAAAAAATTTTTTTTTTTTTTTTGCTGAAGATCTTGAAGATCCATAATTTAGCCCCATGTAAAAATGGGCTAATGTTTTCACTTGAGTACTGTCTTTAGTACATGTTTGTCATTCCCTGCAGAAATATGATAAAATTTACCTCACATCTCCAGATTTCAGATACAGCTGAGGGTTCACTCTTAAAAATTTATTTGACACAGCATTTGGAAGAAAAACTCTGTATAGCAGCCCCTGGGCAATCCATCTGTTTTTGCCTGTCAGTTCCAATCTTGAACTATCAACTCTGTTTTGACAAAAGCCAGTTGTTAGAAACTGTTTTCAAAATCAAGCAGAAATTTGTGCATCTATTCTTATTTTCTTCTACTTTCTTCACCTATTTTATTCTCCCCTTACTCCTAATCTTGTATTTCCCTATCTCTCTATTGCATTATAGGACTCTTGCTTGACTCCTTAGGTTTTTATCTTTTAACCTTCTTACTGTTTCCTCTGTCCTGAATTTATACTTCAATTCCTGGTTTTCCTCAGAGGATCTTTTGGTCCTTTTCCTGGTAGCCCTTAGAAATTGAAGTAGGAATATATATCCTTTGAGGAGCGGGATAGAGGTCTCTAAGAATCCAAAGAATCATGTACTGGGGGGGGACTGTAATGGGGAACAAAATGTACAGAGAATGAAGGCCCCAAAATGCTTGACCACAGCTTTTTTCACATCCTAAATATTTCACATACAGATACAAACTACACATACTTCTCTTTGTATATTTAAATCCTGTTCTTTTTTAACTTAGTCTGGCTCAGGTTTTTCTTTGTGAAACTTTTTTTAATAATTTGTTCACATATTGATAATTCCTTTTTGTTGATTTCTACAGAATTCATAGACATTCCTTTTGTTTTAAATATGTGAGTCTTATTTATACTAAAATACCTTAAAAGCAGAGAAATCCTTTTATAGACCATTGTGTCTCCTATACTCCCCCCCCCCCCCCTTTTTTTTTTTCATATGCCTTTGCTCTTGTACCTAGTAGTCTGGTAGGTGGTTGAGAAATGAGGAATATACCACACAAACCATTTTAGAATGCATCTGCCACTGTTGTGTTGTACCAGGTCATCTGTCAGTGGAATATTTCATAGCAGAGGTAGTATCTTCTATGAACTAGAGATACTTGGCTGGCCAACTTTAGAAATAATGCTGTAGTTCAGAGGATGCTAGAAAGCACTGAGATTTGTAATGAACATTATATTATATATCAGTATTCAAGGAGGTATTGAATGTACCAAAAAGAATAGAGCATGAGAGGTGGGAGAACTGTAGAAAAAATATTAAGGCATAATAATTGGCCCGATGGGTGGTGCCAGTTATAGAGATCTCCAAAGTCT
Organism: Avahi laniger; assembly: GCA_963575035.1. Classification (NCBI taxonomy): domain Eukaryota; kingdom Metazoa; phylum Chordata; class Mammalia; order Primates; family Indriidae; genus Avahi; species Avahi laniger. Next base: position 24,152 of record CAUYSK010029069.1, on the reverse strand, counting down.
GGGAATCCAGACTACCCTTTGGTCATAAAGGAACTGCTCCTACCTCTAATATTATCTTCATTCCTTCATCATAGGCCAATGGGAAAGTGAGCTGTGGCTGCGCATTAACCTTCATCACCTAAATGAAATATTTCTTCCATTTTGGAGATTTTTCTCTGGTAGAGGGGAAAAAGGGAATTTTCCTCCTGTTTCCTGAAGTTTCATTCCTATTTCCAAATAAAACTTTGAAAAGTATAATGAACACTCCTATTCAGGATGCAGGACTATTAACCATGTATTTATGTGCCAGATGATAGTTCTGCTATGTTTGTAACTTTTAAAAATATTTCAGTGGCATTGCTATTATAAAGTGGCTACAGTGTTGCTGGCTGCAATGTTGCTTTGTTTTATTTGTCCCGAATTTATGGTGTGTGTACTAATGCACACAGGAGCACACTAGTTGAGTTCCCATCCATGAACATACAGTTTAATCACATGTTTTGCTACTTTTTGGGAAATGTTTTCTTTTAAAAATTTCCCTCAAAAAATAGTTTTTAGGATCAATACGGCTGTCCAGTAAATACCAAATTAGATTTGAAACATAGTTTAATTATAATGCAGGTTTTACCTATCGTAAAAAAAAGTTTAGGCCGTGATCGTATAGTGGTTAGTACTCTGTGTACAAAAAACAAAAGTTTTGTTTGACATTTATTCCCGTCCTTCCTTTTCCTTAAATTAAAATGGCAGTATTTATATTCTGCATAGCATATTCATTGTTTCACTTAACATAGAAACATTTTCTCACATAGGAAAACTGCCTTGAAGAAATACTGAAAAACTCTTTTAGCTTAATAGAAAGGTAGTGCAGTATCAGTGAAGTATAAGATTAGATTGGGCATTCTACAAGGACTCTGGTTTCTTAAAGCGTTTAAGTTACTGATCCAACCTCATTTTGCAAACAAATACAATCATTTGATGATTCTATAGATCATAAAATGTACCGAGTTTTATTTAGAGCAATGCCCACCAGATTTTAATTTATAGATTATTTTATACTATTTTTGAGTAGATTCAAATACTTGTAGAAGATACTGCAATTTAAACAAAAACATTTTATATACAAAAACCTAAAACAAATCAAAGTTGGAAAGCTGTTTTCAAGTATTTTAGCTGTTCCATGTATAGAATAAAATTCTCTTTTACTCTTTTTCTATTCCTGCTCCTTTTCCTTCCTGTTTCTGGCAGAATGATACAGTTTCAGTGTTTGATTCACTTCTCCCTCATCACTTAAAGTAACTTTGGGTTTTATTTTGTTTAAGGTTGAGCTTAAAGGACTTTGGTTATCGCTTTAAAAATCTTCTGGTGTCATAAATTAAGATTTACAGTTTTAAAAGCTGTGGTTATTTGCCATATTACTCCTCTAAAATTTTCCCCAAATGTGGATTGATTTTTTTAAAAAAACTTTTTTTGGCATATTCATTTTAAGATATAATTAGTATACCCTCCGCTTAATAATGAGGGGGAGAGCAAGGATAAGTTAATCTTTATTCTTGATAATCAGTTTGTTTTGTATTTATTGTTTAAAAGAAACAACAAAAGGATTACAGATAAATGCTTCACTTTAAAATTATGGATATTTCAAAGGTATCATTTGTCATTAAAGATTATTTTAACATCACACACAACTTGTTCACTGGGCTATTCACTTGAATAATTTGTTTCTTGATATATTATTTCTTGCCTATTCAGATAAGTATTTTAGGATTTTTAAAAATTCTACCTAAGCCAGAGTTAGTATTGATAACCTCAGTTCTCTGTGTACGATTATGATTTGTTTTCTTAAAATTTATATTTTGAAATTACAATTACAGCTGTATTCTGAATTCAGTAATATAATATCTTGCAGTTTCATTTTGCAAATATAATTTAAATGCTCTAGACATTTTTTTTGAAAAATCGAGATCCTTTTTTGACCTATGTTTTGAAGATGGCAGTTCAGAATATTAGGGGCTTGAAATAGGGTCAGATATGAACCTATATGGTAAACATTAATTCAGATACATTTGTAGTCTCAGACAACGTGAGACTGCATTCGAACTATATTTGTGAGTGACTTCTGGTAGCTCCTTAAGTTATCCAAATTTCTAAAGCTTTCTGTATAAGTGCTGACATACTGCTTTGGTTATATCCATTATTCCCAGATTATCCATCTTTCCTACACTGGCATTTTCAGTTAGGGATAGAAGAGTGAGTGGAGTCATGGTTCAGCTCTGACTTAGGACTATGTCACATCTTTCTCATGCCTGAATTAACCTTCAGTTTGGGCCTGAATGGGTCCAATTCCCATTGGAACTAGGACATTGCCTGTGGCCCTTGTGCTGCTCACAGTTGAATGGGATACCTCAGCTCTAACTTTCTGGTTCAGATGTTTAGGAACATGACTTGAACTTCTAGCAGTTTCAGGTAGGTAATTCCCTCATAAGAAAACATTAACAAAATCTGAATTGTAAGCCTGGTCCACAATTAAAAAAATTTTTTTTCTCTATATAGCATACAATTTATATTCTCTAGTTACAGTGGATCATATGCATAGTTGCATATTTTTGAGAAATGTATTTTGTTTGTGATATACTTGCTGTCTAAAGGAAGCTATCTAAAAAATAAAGAATTGCTTAAAGACATTATTGTTTCTGATTGTTACTGTTTATTAAAACTAAAATTTTTACAGTCTATGTAAGTTCAATTGAATGTAATATCAAATAGTGTAACCAGTGATCTGTTGGTGTGATGGCCTAATGGCAAATAAAGTCTTTGCATACAAGTTTATAATCATTTGAAAATCTCATGTTAGGAAGAGTCCTTTGAGTACAACTGTAGACTAATTAGTAGAGTAGAAATTGCATATAAAATGCATGGCCTCTAATTTTTTTTCCTATATTTAAACCTTCCCCTCCTTTGTTAAATAGCATAGCTTTGTTTCCCAGCAGTGCCACTTTGTTTCACTCTGCATATAAGTTGAGTTGAGTTTCCTGAACATTTTTTAGGTGAGTACCCAGAATATGAAGATGGGTGGGCTGCCGCGTACAACACCTCCAACTCAGAAGCCCCCCAGTCCCCCTATGTCAGGGAAAGGGACGCTTGGGTGAGTATATAACTAAGTGTTAATAATAACTGGAGACATTTCATGTAGTGTTGCGTTTCAAAACGAAGTACAACGTATATTTAAAGTGTTTTTGAATATTCGGAGAACATTTTCTTATTAGGATTATTTTTTGTGTGTGTAAATTTCCCTTTTCCTGCGAAATACATCTTCATACTTTAAAAAGATTTTGTTTAGAAATTGTTTTTCTAATGAATTTTAAATTTGAGGTAAAAATCTTAGCCCAATTATAAATGGCAGTCTAATTTTTAATTCCTTTTTTCAGAAAATTTTTACACACATTTGTATTGCAGTTGAACCAGACTATCCTTCTCAAGAAGGCAGTGTAGATTGTAAAATCCTGTAAAATTTGTTATGAGAATATTGAGCTTTAGTTTGGTCCTATAGAATTGGGCTCTGGATTTGACTTTTCTTAAAAATGGTGAATCAGTGCAAAAGCATGACTTTTTTCTTCTACAGCATCATAGTATAAACTGGTTTATTGTGATCGAGATTTATGATCAAGTGGGCGTAATATAGCCCCGAAGCCAGATGGCTAAAATTCTGGTCCAGCTCTGCTATTTTATTTACTTTGTGGTTCTGCATAGTCAGCCTTTCAGCAGTTAAGTTTTTTCATCTGTAAAAGGGGGGTAATATTTGTCCTCTATCAACTTTTCAGGGTCACTATACCACAAATTGGATTTTAAAAATGTATAAGTCAAAGACAAATTGCTTTGGACAACCATTGGCTTTATGATATACGCTAAAAAGTTATTAATTGACAATCTTATTTTTGGCCCCCTCACCAAAAAAACAAAACACCCCCAAAATACAAAACCTAATCAAGCACTGTGGATCAGGGCAGGACAAAGATGAGTTGGGATTTAATGGAGGATTATGTTGGAAGAGAAATTATAGTTAGAACAATGGGAGACAAAAGAATAAAAATGAATTCTAACCAGGAATAAGATGGCTTTATTTGTGGTAGACAGAATTCTACCACAGTTTTAATTCTGCTTAGATTAGAGAAGAATCTAATGGATCAAATAAGATTTAAACTTCAGAGTAGAATGTCAATGACATAGTAGGATATAATGGTGCAGAATGAGAGTAGAGAGATCGAGAGGAACTGTTTGTTTTTATTTCCCTGTGGAACGTTTACCTTTTTTTCATGTATAGTGCCTAATGGATTTTGTTAGGTTTAAATCAAGATTGTTAGCAAGATAACCCACTTAGTCTCTAGAAAAATAAAATTTTCTATTGCTCTCAAAAATTGAACATATACTCATAAAGCAGTATTTGTTTTCCTTGTGTATTAGCACTGATAATGCAGAATCCTTGGAAACCAGATTTACTGAGCACTGCTCTGCCAGTTGATGGTCACAGCCTGGTTTTGTCACAGTCTTTGCCTAGTCACCATATTTTGTTCCTCTGTGCCTTGTTTATGTCATTGCCTTCACTGTATAGTGCTCAGTTATCAAAGGGTTTTTTTCTTGGATGAAACAGAACGTTTTTACTGTCTGGGAAAAATTGTAACTTAGATGTTGGAAAATTAACATTTCCTATTTTATTTTTTATATTTGTGTTATAATTTCAGAGATGCCTGAACTTTTTAGTATTTTAAATCCAAAGTCCTGACATTCTTTTTTCTTCTTTTGACCCACTATTCCATCCAATGCCCCTTATTTATTTTAAATTATTAATGTTTATGTGTATTTATACAAGGAGACTTTAAAAGGTAGTAGAGTGAATGGGGTCACTGCAAAGTGATCTCATTCAAAATCAGCCACAACTTGAATGGCCCAGGAGAAATATTTAAAGGACCTCTGGGAGCCTTTTGGGAAGTGAATTATTGAGAAACACATAAATCACTTGAGCAAATTATATCAGGAAAAGAAAAATTCTTAATTTTTGCGTCTTGACCAATTTTTATTCTTTTAAAAGCCAGAATCTTATCTACAAGATGTCAATTTCATGTCAGTTGAGTATTTATCATTGTTAAAAAGAATTTGGAAACTTAGAGATGAGAACTAATTTAATAATCACTTATTTTCCAGTGTGCATTCTATTCCCTATCATATTTCCTTTCTTATTCTTCTCATCCTCTTCCTTTAAAAGGAAGTTTTGGGAAAAAGAGGGAAGTATATATTAATAAATTCCAGTCTGATTTGTATTTTATAGTTCAAAGTAAATAAGGTTAGAAGGACTGTGATGGTCTTTCCCTCCAAGAGAGGGGAAAGAGAAAGGAGAGATCAAGGTGAAAGTTGAGGGAGAAAAGCGAGGTTGTGAGAATGGAAGATCAGATTAAATTGTGTATTTTTGTGTATAGTTATACGTTAATTTCTATGTATTTAGTATATAGGAAGGGAAATGAGTTGTTATTGGCTGGTATTGATCATCAGTGTGGGGATTGTAGATCCGAAATCTAGTTCCTATCTTTGGTTAGGGAGAGAGGGGAGAGGAGGATCATTAGTGCATTCATGCAGCACAGTTGGGAACATGATACTAAAATAATTCAAACTCTAAGGAAAGAGTAGGATCTGTGAGACATTGGCTTACATGAAATTGCATTAGCACAGGGAAATGAGGTTGGAGACTAAAAAAAATAACAATACTCAACAAAACCCTAATAATAGAGAAGTGAAACTTGAGGAAAGACTGAAATTGGTAGCTGGGTTATGTTAAAACACATTTCCTATCTCTGATTACAAATTGTATTTCACTACTGGCAACTCTATGAATTTATTGTGCCGAAACTTGCTTAATCATAAAATACATACGCTCTTCTTTTTGTAGGCGGCACTCCCCCTATCGCACACTGGAGCCAGTGCGTCCTCCAGTGGTACCAAATGATTACGTACCTAGCCCAACCCGTAATATGGCTCCCTCGCAGCAGAGCCCTGTGAGGACAGCTTCTGTGAATCAAAGAAATCGAACTTACAGGTATTTTTTCTACCTCAGTGAAAAATGTGATGGTCATAGTACCAGAATCTGTTCACATAACTTCAGTTAAATCTCTCTCATTTTCCAAGCACTAAGTTCTTTTCCTCACTCTACTCTCCCAAACCTCATCTGATTCCACTTCTCTCTCTCCTCATGTTCTGATGCAACTTTGAGCAGTCAGGAAGTTGAAAAAGAACAGACATCTAGAAATGCAAACTTCTCTACAAGGTTAATAGTTTAGTTGATCTGAAAAAAAAAATTATGGACCAAATGTGGGAAATTTCAAGTTGTTTTTTGATGGAACTTTACAGATGAAAAACTATATACAATAAAACGTTAATATGAAATAGTATATCAAGATATTGTAAATTAAATAATCTGTTTAGGAAAATGTTTTTATTATAAAAGAAGTTTCTTCAGACAGGCATTAAACTGGAACATAAGAAGGTAATATTTGTTATTTTAACGTGTTGAGCCCCAACATTTATTAATCATATTTGTGGAGAATTTTTTCTTCTTTCTCAGTTTCTTTAATATATTCTATTAAAATGTGATCAAAACAAGCTGTTGAACCCAGTTTACCCCCAACTTTATTAAGAAATTCATATTTGAAGTGAAAGGCTTCAGAAAATTTTGGGAAGTGCTGATATCTTATTCCATGTGGATATTCATATCTTGGTGGCTCTTATTTCTTTAGCAGCAGTGGGAGTAGTGGAGGAAGCCACCCAAGTAGTCGGAGCAGCAGTCGGGAGAACAGTGGAAGTGGGAGTGTGGGGGTTCCTATTGCTGTTCCTACTCCTTCTCCTCCCAGTGTGTTTCCAGGTAAAACATTAATGGTGCTTCATCCTCCCTTTTCCTTCCTGAATTTGATTTTAATTTGTGATTTAATTATGGTGGGCTTTCTTCATAATCAGGATTTTTTTCTTTAGGGCTCCATAAATGTTGGAAAGTCTTTATACATTTGTTATTTTTAACCAAGTGATTTGTAAGTTTTTGCTCACTTTGCACTTCCTTTTTGCCTTTGGTGATGTGGCTCAATTGCCGCTTTGAGATTTCAAGTACCACTTTGGTATGAGTTATATGTTTAATTCCAGGTAGTGGTATGACAGTGCATGTCTTTGCACACAGGGGCAAATATAAAAGTAGTTTTGACAGTTAATTTTAGTGGACTCTTGGAAATTAGTCTCTGCAAATGCTACCCTGTTTTCTCTGAAACAAAAAATGTGCCTATTTGACCTGAGGGCACAGTTGAAATTTAGTTTTAAAAGCATGACACAAAAGACATAAATAGAATATTACATTTTAATTTACTTACAATAAAAAATAGATAATACCTTTTAAAAAATCATGAAAAAGATTTGTGTTTTTTTTAAATTCTTTTTTTTACCTGATAAGATACTATCTGGTATTTCTATTTTCTGATTTGTGTAATTCAAAATGGAATACTGTTGTTTTTTAGTGTATTGCATTCAGTTTTGTATACTGTTTACAGAATATTATGCTAAAAATAACAATATAAAGGGAACACTTTTTTTTTCCAGAGTGCTGCTTTCAGGTAAAAAGGAATGTTTGCTTTTAATGAATTAAAAAATCTATACATTACCGTGGGCATCTTGAATTATTTGCTGTATACCTAAGAATCCTTTAACACAAGTTTCATCCTTTTTCCAACTCCCTATTCTTCTGGTTAGTGTTTAAGCACTAAATATCTAACATTAAATATTGTAATGCCTTTTCTAACCTCCCTAATGTGACTGCGTCATTAATGCTGCCTCTTACTCCTCTTTTCCCGGTAGCCCCTGCTGGCTCTGCTGGCACTCCTCCCCTTCCTGCTGCTTCTGCATCTGCCCCTGCCCCTCTTGTTCCTGCTACTGTCCCTTCCTCCACTGCCCCAGACGCTGCTGCTGGGGGTGCCCAGACCCTTGCTGATGGCTTCACTTCTCCAACTCCCCCTGTTGTTTCTTCCACTCCCCCTACAGGTGAGTAGTGGCATATTCATTGGCAGGCAGATCTGGTCATCTGGCTTTTCTTACCTGCATCTCCAGCTTAATGATTTTTTTTTTGTTTGGTGTGGTTTAATTATACTTCGTATTAAAACAAAATGAAGAATAATGTATTAACTGTAAAGTGGCATGTGACCAAAGGTTAGAATTTCCTGAGAAAGTCAGGGTAAAGTTTCTCATACATTTTTCCAATAGGGTAACATAAATATTAATATACATGTTTTATTTCTTGAATTTCATTTATTAGAGATTTGTGAATTGAATATGGAGCTACCTTCTATATGGTTTTGAGATTGTCATTAGAAATATTGTTCGTTACAGGTTAAGTCACTAACAAAAAAGCCTATGACAGTAATTCCAAGATATAGGAAATATTTGATATAACAAAGTGAAAGTCTAAGTCTATTTTACCAGAATCTGTTGCTTATCATAGCAGCATTGGAAATCACGGACAATGGACTTTTAAAGAATTTCAGGTTTATTTAAGTTGACTGAGAGTCTACATTTTCATAATTAAATGTTAATTTAATAACAGGTGTCTGGCTCATAGTATTTACTAAATAATGTTATGTGAGTGGATAATTATAGCTTTTTAAAAGCAAAAAGCAAGGTAAATGCCTTATTAATTGATGACAGTATAATATCTTTTTACAATGTCTTTGGATCACCAAGTACTTTCTTTACTTTTTATTAAGGTACAATTTATTTACAGTAAAATTCACCCTTTTTAGTGTATATGTTTGAGTTTTGTTTTGGTAAATGTATACAGTCTGTAACCACCACCACCACCTCAGTTGAAATGTAAAACAGCCCTATCATTCCCGGATTTCCTCCATGCCCCCTTGTGATGAATCCTTTTCCTCCCCTCCCAGCTCCTCTTAAGCCCTTGATCTATCTTTTGTCTCTGAAGTTTTGCCTTTGTAAAAATATCATATAAATGAAGGCATATGGTTTGAAGCCTTTTGGATCTGTTTTTTTGTCCAGATATATTTGAGATTTACCCATGTTGTTGAATGTTTAAGTGTTTCATTCCTTTTTATTGCTGAGTAGTGTTCTGTTATTTGAATATACCACAATTTGTTTATCCCTTTCCTAGCTGAAGGACATTTAGATTGTTTCTAGTTTTGAGTGATTATAAATCAGCCGTAAACATTCACCTACAGGCTTTTTGAGAAGGTAAGTTTTTTTCTTTTTTTTGGAGACAGAGTCTTACTCTGTTGCCCTGGGTAGAGTGCAGTGGTGTGTCATCGTAGCTCACTGCAACCTCAAAATCCTGGGCTCAAGTGATGTTTTTACCTCAGCCTCCCAAGTAGCTGCTGGTACAGGTACACAGCATGACACCTGGCTGATTTTTCTATTTTAGTAGAGAAGGGATTTTGGTCTTGCTCAAGCGATCCTCCTGCCTCAGCCTCCCAGAGTGCTGGGATTACAGGCCTGAGCTACCCTGCCTAGCCATTGTTTTATTTCATTTGGGTAAATACCTAGGGAGTAGAATTGCCAGGTGGTTTTGTAAGTGAATGTTTAATTTTATAAGAAACTGCCAAATTGTTTCCAAAGTGGCTGTACAATTTTGCACTTCCATCTGTGATATATGAGTTTCCAGTTGCATCCTTGTCAGTACTTGGTACTGTCATTTTTTTTTTTTTTTGGACTTTAGCCATTCTAATACATGTATAACGGTTTCTCATGGTTTGATTTTCATTTTCCTAATGACTAATGATGTTGAACGTCTTTTTCTTGCATATTTGCCATCTGTATATCTTCTTTGATGAAGTGTCTGTTCAAATGTTTTGCTTCTTCTCACCTTTTAAATAGGGTTGTTTTTTCCTTACTTAGTTCTTTAACTTTCTGAATATGAGTCCTTTATCAATTATGTGAATTGCTTCATCCATTTTGTGACTTTTTATTTTTTTAATGTCTTTCAAATAGTGGAAATTCTTCATTTTGATTAAGTCCAGTTTATCAATTTTTTTTTTCTTTTATGGACTGTGCTTTTGGTGTCATATCTGAGAACTTATTACCCAAGGTCATAAAGATTTTGTTCTGTGTTCTGGAAGTTTTTAGTTTTAGGTTTTATAGTTAGATCTGTAATAATTAGCTGTTTTGTTTTTTTTTAAACCCCAAACAAGGTAAATCTCTCATTAATAGTGTGAATAGTGACTCTTTTGTGTAGTGTCTTTGGATCACTGCAGACTTACAACATGTGAGGTTTTAGACTGGATCTGTTAATATGTAAAATTTCTAATGGTATTAATCATCAGAAGTTTTTAACTTGAAACTAGATTTGTATTAGTTTGTTACAGATTAATTACTAAAATGCCAATAATGTCTTCATATTTAGTGGTTCAAAGGCCTCAGTATGCCCTTAAAATTATAGTTTGCTTGTTTATACGTTTACATTTTTATCACGGTTACAGAGTTCTCAATTGAAAGTGGATTATGTTTAAGTTTACATGCTTAATAAGAGTTTATACAATAGAATTGAGTTTCAGAGTTTGATACGTATGTAAAAACATTAAATGCTATATAGCAAATCTTAAGGGCTATTATAATACTCTTTATATGACATCATATGAATCCAAGTTGGATACATTTATGGAATTCCTGAGGCACAATTTTAATCACATAAAACCATTTTGTAATCATAAATAAGATGAAAAATTATCAGAAATGTTTTTTTACTTCTACAATATTTAACTAAAATTACCAAGAAGATAGAATCGCATATTAGAATAAAGACAGTAAGACTCAGCTGAGAAATGTAAAGGCTGGAAGAGGATATAACTGTAGTGTTTGTGAACATGAAGATTCGAACAAAGCAAATAAGCTTTCATTAACTTCTACATTATTTTTATTAAGCCTGGTCTCACTGAGATTCATGTAGTTCATTTTAGAACTAAAAAATTCTCAGGATAACTTTAGGCACAGATGGATAGAAGACTGTGCCCCGTGTCTTCTATTTCTCCCCTATCCTCAATTCTCTCCTCTTCACATGAAGTACTTTAATGGAGTCTTGCCCTCTGGCTTCCTGTTGGGCTTGGCAAAAGTGTTTTATTTTTTTCTTTTTCACTTCTCCCCTCACTTCTCCCTCTCTTTCCCCTCCTCCTTCCTTTTCTTCTTTTTCCCCTCCCCTCTCTGTCCTCCCTTCCCTTCCCCTGCCCCCTTTCTTCATCTTTTCCTCCCCTCATACTCCCCTTCCGTTCTCCTCTTTAACTCTCACTTCTCTCTCCCTTGGCCTCTGCTTCTTTCCTGCCACTGGAGTGCTCTCTCTTCGGTGCTCTAGTACTCTGTTTAGGCCCTCAGCTGAATGTAAGTCAGGGTAAAATTTAGGAACTGGATTGTAGTATTGGCAAATTGATGGATTTGGGAAGTGTGTCTCCAATTGGCATTAGCTGTTGGACCTCTCAGGAGAGTGAAATGTAGTGACATTGATGATAAATATGTACACGTTCAGGAATGATATTAAAAATAAGATATATTTTGGTTGATTTTGAATTTTAGTTTTTTTCATAATTGTGAATTTCTTTAATTGTAAAACAAAGGATAATCTAGCTTTAGAGATGGATATTTTTGATTGAATAAAGATGTGTTTAATTTGGAAGTATGTCATTTCACCTTTTGCTGAAATACTTTTTCCTGTAAACAGATTTCTTTACTATCTTAAATTTATTATTATCCTTACCATTATTTATTATTTTGGAATAAGACTGTACATCAGACATTTTTCTTTTGCTTTCCCAAATGTCATTCTTACCTTGTTTGGTTTTCAGTGTTTAGAGGCTGTTTTGTGGGGAGATAAAAATTTGAATTAATTGTGATGATTTTGAAAACCCATTAAATTATTAATTTAATAAAATCATAATGTTAATTGGTAATCTATTTAGATATAGCTTTTCTGAACTTAATCCTATTTTTGTTTACTTTCCTGTTTTTGCACTTTGATTTATAATAATAATCAGCTAGCAATAAATATTGCCTTGCATTGTGTTTTTCAGATAGCAATTAAATTTTAATAATTATTAAGATTTAGGCATTATCGGTAAAGTGTTTCATTATCTGAGGTAATTTTCTTTTATGATAGATTTATGTTCTGTCCCCTTTCCAGGTCATCCTGTTCAATTCTACAGCATGAATAGGCCTGCCTCTCGCCATACTCCCCCAACAATAGGGGGCTCCTTGCCCTATAGACGCCCTCCTTCCATAACTTCACAAACAAGCCTTCAGAATCAGATGAATGGAGGACCTTTTTATAGCCAGAATCCAGGTTAGATTTTCTTTTGCATTCTATAGAATGTGTCAGTTAAAAACATTCAATTAAAAAAACCCAATAACTAGCACAGATAGTTTGTACTATTTGTTGAATGGAACATGAATGAATACTATGTTACTAATACTGTATTTTTCAATTATTTTTTTTAAATATATGATTTCCATGTAAAGTTGTAGGACTTAATTTTTCCCAGCAGAATTCTTTTGAATGTGGTAGTGGTTATTTGCTGTTAAAAATAATATTGTGGTTAATAGTATTTCCTTTTTATTTAATCAGACATCCTTGGTGTGTGAGTAACAAATAATGAAAGTTGGGTGTACATGAACAGAATTTAGAAGTGTCAAAGCAAAAGGGAAATGACATTTTTGAAGCTACTTTGTGCTAGGCAATTATCTTACTCAATTCTCATACCAAACCCATTATGGGAAAACTGGAACTTGGGAGAAATTGACCTAGCTGTAATAATTAATGATAATAAATAATCAATTGCAGCATGCATATATAAAAATTAATTTGGCACATATTTAATGCTATGCATAATCATTGTTTTGCTTAGTTCCCATAGAAGGCAAGAGCAAATATTAGACTCTATGGTTATTACAGACATGGCATGTCAACTTATTATGTTTTTCCAGATTTTTGCCAAGAGGCCAATAGGCCCATGTGTGAACAACTCTGATATTAGGAGATAACCCATTCTATCTTTGATAACCCTTGAATTTTATGGAATTGAAATTTGTCTACTATGCTGCTACCTATGGTTATATCCTTTGGAGTCTTGCAAAAGAAATTTGATCTTCCTTCACATAGCACTTACAATTTAAAGAATGTTTTTTATATTATCTCATTTGATTCTCACAGTCATGTACAAAATAAGATTGGTGATCATTTTCGTATGTATTTTACAGGTGAGGAAACTGAGGCTGAGGTGACGGTTCCATGTTCTTTCTATTGTCCTACCCACTTTCAGATTTTTAAAAATCTTTCTCTTACCCTCCCAAGTCTCCTCTTTTTTGGGGGGAGGGGACAGGAAACAGGGAAGGATGCCCCATTATAGTGTATAGTTCATGAAAGCCTAAGACCTTCTCAGTCTTTTATATAGTTATTTCCTGGGAATATTGCTCAGGAACTATTTGTTGAATGTCAAATGAATCCCGTGTTCCCTTATCCAAATCCCTTCACTGTTCTAGGTCCCTCTAAATTAAATGCTGTATTTGTAGTGTAACGAATTCAAACCATTGTGTGAATACCAACTGTCTTAATTAAAATATGCTTCCCTTACTGCTATCTTTGATCACACTTAGTGTTTTTGGTTGTACCATTCTTGTAAACTCAATTTGAACTTAAATTTTTACAAGACTGCCCATCTTTTTCATTCTCCTTTTAAGCCATGTTTTCTAAACCCATACTTGTTAAGTGCTGTTTGTATTTAAATGTATTTTTTATTTTTAAATTTCAGTTTGTTAGACATAGCCTTTCTCACAGTTCTGCTGAAAATAGACTCTTGGCTCTCTTAGAAGTCTAGATAATTATTGCTTATGGCCCTTATGCAGCTTCCTTATCCTGTAGAGTTTTGAAAGAATAGGTCTCAGTCCAAAATGGGTTGGTTCCATAATGGAGCTGGGAGATAACTTCACTGTTACAGTTTAAGGCCAGCTATACATGATATATAGCAAGTATATACAGGTATATTTCATGCTTTGCGAATGTACGAACCAAAGTAGTCCTATGAACCCCTGAAGGTAGAATTTATTTGAAGGCTGTTTAAGCACATGTTTAAGTACATTTTAAAATGTATATTTCAGTACTTACTTTTTTTGAAAATTTTACTTTCACACAGTTGAAAGTATATGTTAAGGTAGAAATACACCCTGCTTTATGGAATGATTTTAAAGAAAGTATTTTTTCACACCCATGGAAGTAGGTGAATTGGGATTATTGGGTCTTCAGCGTAATGTGTGAGGCAATTTAGCTGTAGTTTTCTGTTCTCTGTTAAGTTCTGCCTTTCTTCTCCAGGGATTTGGTAACTGAGGAAGGTGGCCACAATTTTGTTAGTTGGTTAATTAGAGTGCTTTTTCTATACTAAAAAATTGTTTTCCATCCCATGTTCTTTGCATAGCTCTTTTTGCAAGACTTAATGCCTTGTGAAGCAGTGTTCTATGGTTGTTAGATGTACTTCCACTTCATTTGCATTAGAATATTATGTAAGAGCTGGGTACAGTGGCAGCTGCCTTTAATGCCAGCTATTTGGGAGGCTGAGGCGGAAGGATTGCTGGAGCCAAGGAATTCAAGGCTGCCGTGCGCCTGTGAATAGCCACTGCACTCCAACCTGGGCAACGTAGTGAGACATCATCTCTAAAAGAAAAAAAAAGAATATTGTATAAGTCTCTTGTATTATTTCCACTGGCCCTATACTTCTCCTTGTTTTTCATATTTAAAATAAGAAAATTTGTTGTGCTTTCTTAAGTAGCTAATTTTCTGGTTTAACAAAAATGATCCCAGGTGTTTTATGAGCAGGTTTTTTTAAAAATTAAAAACAGTTTTTTTAAATTTAACAATTGGAGACTTGATGTGAATGCATGCATCTGAAGAAGTGAGTTAATGTGAATGTAAATTCAGTGGGATTCGGTGAGGTATAAATCTAGCAGAACTATTACTACTACATTTGTTAATGTACAATTTGGTTAGAGTTCCTCCCGACACACACACACAAACTCCTGGATGGTTTGAGTTTTTAGAAGGGGATTATAACATAGGAATTAAAATATGGAACACCCAGTGTCTATTGCCAGTTGGGAGCACAGATCTTTTCTAATGAGATTATTTCAGAAACAAGTTATTGACCAGGGCATAACCGAAATCCCTTTGGTTCTCAATGTTCCTTAATCTAATCCAGCCAGAGAAACAGAAATACTAATTTATCATTCATCTTGCCAGTAGTGAGGAGGGTCATTGAAACACATAGGGCTAATCATGAGTTAACAGTCTTTACTTTAAATGTAAATATGAGGCACCTTCATGGTAAGGAAGACTATGCATGTATCTATGTATATGTATTTGTACATATAGATTTACATATACATACATAAACCTAGTTTGGTAAGGAATCACTATTGTGGCATTTGAGTACTAAGGCCTTTAGTAGAAAATAGCATTTTACTGCTCATATTTTATTACAACAAAGATTTTTAAAAAATCTAATTCACAAAGTGGAATGTTGGTTCCAACAGATACAACTATATATAGTTATAGGAGAGAGAGGAATTTCTGAATGGGTAGGCTGTTTTACAAATGGAAAATGTTAGGCTTTATTAATGGTATTAAAAACTACTAAAAAGAAAGAGGGTAAAAACAATGTTGGGATGATCATACTGCAAAAGAAAAGCTGTATCATATGTTCACTAAATGTTAGTTAAGTTACAGTATTACCATAAATCTCCAGAAGAATACAGATACAGTGAGCTTTAGCAAAGTATAAATAGCAAGTAGCAAGAGCAGTAGCAAGAAGCTGTTTTCGAATCTCTGTTTGAAGCAATCTGCAGGGTGTGCTGGGTCCTTGAGTGTAGCCTTTTGACTGAATCCAAATTTTATGGAACAAATCCTTTTAATAACAAATCTTTTTCCAAACTCTTTGAATTGGACATTTAAAAACACCAAGCCTCGAATCCATTTAATAAAAGGACTTGTTCTGTGAAGTCTGGATTTTGTTGAGGGGCCGCACTTGGGGATCTGGAGAGCCACATTGGCCTCAAGGCCCCAGGTTCCCCACCCCGTAACGAAGTAAGCCAAATAGACACTTTACACCGTTAGACACAAGTTATATTTTTAAATTGTTTTAATCTGCTACTCTTTCTTGGGATAACTTCATATGGTGATTTTTTTTTTTAATATGAAAAGGAATAACAAAAATGATCCAATTTTTTTAAACCCTCTGAGTCTGTACGACTAATAGCTATTTGGTAGCCACATTGTTTTCCATTAGAAAAGCTCCTCTTACTGATAGATGAAGTTCACTTTTAAATACTCTCTGTTCTAAGTTGATATCCATGTTTAGAAAATATTTTACTTTTAAATTGCTTAAATTATTTCTGTCACTGGAATGTAAAATACAAGCATCTTTTAAACTTGAATGGGCTGTCATAAGTATGGCCTCTAAAGGTGATGTTCTTTAGTGATTTTAGAAGTAGTATTTAGAGTTTTTATTTTATCTGATTTTCTCAGTATTTATAAAGTTGTAAAAATAAAATGTAAAAGCCCAGTTTTATTTTTCCAAACTCTTTGAATTGAACATGTAAAAACACCAAGCCTCAAAGATGGTGCTTCAGAGGACTTTATAAATAACCAGGAAGGTTATGCTTACAAAATCTGTACATTTCATCAGCACAGATTCATCCGAGCACATGGCTGTCATTCTTATAGCTATTCTACTTATGATCTCTATAAACTCTAATCACTTGGTGAGCCTGTCTTCACATTAGCTTCATTATTGTATATTGTGAAAATAGCATAACCGAAATTAAGTTTGGAGACCTTTTGGCAGTTATAGGAAGAGTCCTGTCATATGAGGAGTTGTCTTAGCTAAATGGAATGAAAACAAGTTTATAGTTACTTCCCGATCTTACGTGTGCACAAAATGCCTTGGGCTAGAACTGTATATTGCAAACAATTCTTTACATCAAAAGTCTGCTTAAATTTTCCTGGAATAGTTCACTTTCATCTCTTTTAAGGAAGATAAATCTAGTCTAAAGTAGGTCAATGTATTCTGGTTCACAAGTGTTCTATTTAGATGAAATCTGTGTGGTCCAAAAAGAAAATGCTATGGTATTGGAATTAATTTGGACCACCATGTTAAAGGTTTGCCCTGGGCAAAAAATATAGAATTTGGGGTGACCTTTGTAAACCCCAGATGGGACTGAGTTTTTTTTTTTTTTTTCCTTTGAGACAAAGTCTCACTCTGTTGCCTGGGCTAGAGTGCCGTGGTGGCAGCTCATCTCAAAGCAACCTCAAACTCCTGGGCTCAAGCAATCCTCCTGCTTCAGCCTCCTGGGTAGCTGGGACTACAGGCACGTGCCACCATGCCCGGCTAATTTTTTCTATTTTTAGTTGTTTGGCTAATTTCTTTCTAGTTATAGTAGAGACTGGGTCTTGCTCTTGTTCAGGCTGGTCTTGTACTCCTGAGCTCAAACGATCCTCCCTCCTTGTCCTCCCAGAGTGCTAGGATTACAGGCATGAGCCACCATGCCCGGCCATGGGACTGAGTTTTCGAATATGCTGTGGACTAGCTTTGAAAAAAAAATCTGAACTTATTATAAAATAAATCCGTTCAAGGAAGATCTGAGATTGATTTTTTCCCTGGCTGCTATTGGTGGACTTCTTAAAACTACTGTGGTTTCAGATTTGTACTTTAAAAACTAGAAAAGAAATAAGCATATTCATCTTAAAAAATTCAGCCTACCCACAGCAAGACGGTTGTAGGTTAAACACCTAATCATTCTTTTTTAGCCAAGTACCAAAAGGTTGTGTTTTTATTTAATAGAGAAACAATGACTGAAGTGGGAAATTTCCTACTTTTCTGTTACAGAGAAGATTGGGATATTTGCCAACAGAAGTGTTTCATCTTATTTGATGTGAACATGCACCTTATTTCCATTCTCCTAATACCGACTGCTGTCTGCTGCTGTTTCTCAGTTTTATCTACTTTGTGTCTGCTACCTTCTCTATTCATTGACTTCTGTTTATCCCAAGTATTGGAAACAGGGTATTGTGAACACGTCAACAATTGTTCCAAGCCTGTGAGTGGGAGACAGACATACGAGCTAAGGATTTACTGTGAAGATTTATGACTTTAGGGCAAAAAACCTAATTAAATGTGTCTTTTAAAGAAAGGTACCATTTCTAGGATTATAGTGCTCTGTTCCTTATGTCTAAATATTCTTCAAGATTATCTGCTTAATTCTGCCTATGCATTTGTATGTTCTCCTTGCAGCTATCCATGGCATTAACTGTTGTCTCTACTGATGAGTAGTATCTCTGTACCTTCTGATTTTTCACATAAACTCAACCCATATTTTCCCATTACCTCTCATATTTATGCTTAAATTACCTCCATACATCTCATTTAATTTATCATATCATTATCTCTCCCTTACCTACCTACTTGCCAGCCCATTTCTTATCCAGCACTACCCACCAAAGTGAATGTAGTTAATGGCACTTCTACTGCATAGTTATGAAGGCTAAAAATTTAAGAATCACCTTCAGCTTGTTGCTCTCCTTTATATTGCTAGCTAAATCATTAGTTGTCAAGTACTCTTTTTCTACACTTTAAAGTTCTCACCTTTTTGTTTATAGAAACAGTTTTGATTTATTTAATATTATGTCCCAGTCACTAGGTTGTGCTTTCTGCATCCATTGTCTTTTTTATCTTTGCAACCACTATGTGTAGTAGGCTGTATTATCTCCTTTTCATTTCACATCTATAAAATAGGTTGGAAGAAGTTAATTGACTTGCTGTCCAAATGGCAGGGAAATGATACATCAGAGATTTGAGGCTGGGTGCCTTTAAAATCCAATCTCTTTCCTCTAAGCACGCTTTCACCTGGCATGTAGTGTCCTTCCCTGTTTCGTATCTACCTACTCATCTTTACAGATCTTTTACTTTCTCTTTCAGGTATCTTATGCTAGCCATATGGAAACATTTCTGGTCCTGTGAACTGGTCATGTTATTTTATGCCCCTCAGCCTTTGTCCTCACTTGGTTCTCTCAGCTTGATTATCTTTCTCAACCTCTGTCTGCTTGGTGAACTCCTTTTCTTCAAGTACCTGCTCAGAAGTTATTTCTTTGTAGCCCTCCTTAGTACCACCACCACCACTCAGGGAATTGCTACAAATATTGTTAAGATGATTATTTTCTCTTCTATTCCCGAATGAGATGTGATCTCCTTGAGGGCAGAGACACATTGATCTTTTCAGTTTTATTTGTCTTAAGTGTAATTTGGAGCTAATAAAGGCATGCTCTATAAGAAGATGCATAACCATACCCATTCTAAAGGAAACTATAACTGTAGAGTTAATCTTGTGAAATTGCTTGGTATGTACTAGTTTATTCATGCATTTATATATGTTAAACATTTGTTGAAGGCTTACTAGTCCTAGACACTATGCCAAGTGATTGAGGTGAAGGGAAAGATGCCTTGGGAAGGAGAATGTGATGATTTGAATAAGGCCAGTACTTTTCTGTAGGGTCAGGAAGGAAATGTGCCAATGAGTTAGAATTATGAAAAATTGTAATGACATAGCACCTGACTCTGAGAGAATGGTTTTGATACTGGTTTCCTAGCAGAGTGTTTGCCACTTAGTAGGAAGTCAGTAAATTTTGTTTAATTAATGAATGAAGAACCAGTTAATTTGCCTATTATTGAAGTAATAAAAAGTATAAATTTAGAATATTGGGATGTAATGGTTTTTTTTTTTCCTCCTGTATTGACAAAGATTTAAACTTACAACCTTCAAGGGAAAATCCAGAAAACCAACTTATTCATGGTAATCTATAGAAATTCTTTGAGAAGGTATGTTATTAATATGAAAAAGATCGATTGCCATTATATGTTAGGGTAGATCTATATATGATAAATGCTTCCTGTTTTTTAATTTTTAAAAACGTACAAAAAATTCCCTAAATACTTTGTTTTATGTGTTAATGAATTATCCATCAAAAGGGGATTCTTAAGATCACTTATAAAATATTTGTGAATAGTGATTTCCCTCCTTTGTATGTTCGTTTTATTGTATTATCCTTTCCTTTTAATGTAACTCGCCCTTACCCCTTATCCTCCACACCTTTTTTGTTTTTGCAGTATCTCTTGCTCCTCCTCCTCCCTCCATCCTACAGGTAACTCCTCAGTTACCTTTAATGGGATTTGTGGCCAGAGTCCAAGAAAATAGTAAGTTTATGTCTTCTTTATGCTGTAGACCAGATTATAGGCATAAAATGTCATTTATATATGATTGACTAAATGGTCATTCATTTGCTGATATTTCAAATATTTTAATATTGTGAACAAGTCACTAAAGAGCCAGTGGGGATGGTAAATATAAGATGGAATTTTCTGTTTTCAAATAGCTTGAAATCTAGTAGTGAAGATTAAGACAAATAAATATAAAATTAAGCACATGTAAGAAAAGAAAGATCACACCTAGATGAGGAGATACTCTTTAATCACCAGATATCCGAACTTTTTTGTCTGGTTTGCTCAGATAAGTAGTAGTGTAGTTTCCTATCACTGGAATTTTAGGGTCTGGTAGGTGGCCTGTAACTCTTCCTTCTGTCCTGTGATTCCAGGTGTAAAAAGGGCCATGCCATGGTGGTAGGGCCTAGAGGACCAAGCTGCCAATCTGTCTCCTAAGAGGCCTCATAGATTGGCAATGAATTTACGTTGGCCCGTGGTCTAGTACTGAGCCATGCAGAGTCAGATAACTGATGTTATTGACACATGAAGCCTTCTGCTACGGAGGCATTAAGGAAGGTCAGCAGGCCTATATCAACATTCAGTGAGGAATTGCTGTCACAGATACCATGAACACAGTCTGTATGATGGATGAATTCTTGTGTCTACATGTCTACTTGAGGGGCTACTCACAATCATAAGGTTGCATGATGTGCATGAAATCTGAACTAGGGGAATTATATTAAAGATTTAATGTCATCAGGCCAATGTAACTCAATGTATACATCTCATAACAAGGACAGCCTCACTGATGGGATACAAATATTTGCAGTCTGTTGCTTAGGACGCCTACTTCTTTGGAAATGGGCATTACGAATACAAGAATGTAAGCTCTATGAGAGCAGGGATTTTTTTTTTTTTTCCTGTTTTGTTTGCTGGCTGTTTCTCCAGCATTTAGAAAAGCATCTGACACATAGCAGATACTCTTGGTCCCTCTTTTTGAAGATGTGTTTGTATTTTAATTGGTTATAATCCAGTCTTACTGGCCTGAGGGCACAGTGTCTCTTTTAGGTGCCTTTGCGTCTCTGTTTGCTGATTTCTGAATAGTCTGTTGTACGTACTTCTGTTTATTGGAGAGCACCCCCTACATACCCGTAATGTTTACCACACTGTAATTTTGTAAGATGTTTTGGTAAATTTAAGAGCTATTTTCACATATAATTACGTAGATTTTGTATGTTTTTAAATTATGCTATTGGGACTCACTGTTGTTTTGGCTTGTGTGTGACCCACACTAGCCCAGGGAGAAAATGGCCTCTCAGCAAGGTTCAGCTGGTCCAGCATGTGCCCAGCACAGCTATAGTCTAAACCCTTTGCCAGGCTTGTGAGGTCACGTGTGGGATAGAAGGTCACTGTTCACTGTTCGTTTTAAAAATTTTCTGCTGCATCTAAACAGGGTAAATTGGGACCAAGTAGAAAAGGATTAATTATAGTATCAGAATTGAAGGACATTTCCAACTCTGTGTCTTTCTACACATCCTATAAGGTGGAAAGTCTAAGTGTCATTACAGTAAAAGTTTTTTCCCATCACAAATTCATTTTAATCACTTTGATTAGTGAAGATAGTCACTTGAATAATACCTTGGTGGGAGTTTTTTCTGATTTTACTATCATAATGAGTATGTACCTTGGAGAATTCCACTAGTCAGTTGCTACTGTATGTTTTACAAGATGACGTTACTCATTCTGAACAAAGTGGTTGTGAGCAGGTTCTGGAGTAAAGGCCAGATCTTGAAACTGAAATTGCAAGATGGATTTGAAGACTAATCCATCAGTCAAACAGGAATGTTTATATAGGAACTAAATGGTTATTTATTTATTTATTTTTTCAAAAAACTAGGTCTGAAAGTTGAACAAGATTATGAAGCAGGATGTCATTAGTTTTCACCAGTCATTAGTGAAAGTTGCAGAGTTTGTAGAAACATCAAAATGTTTCATGAATAGACCTAAAAAAAAACTGTTACTGAAATGCATGATTACCAATTTAAGATTTAGAAATGTTTTAAGTAGATGATTATTAGACATTATAGCAGCATTGCTTATATTTTAAAAAGTCATTCTCTAATTTGGCCACCCTATCACAATTGATTACCTTTTGGGATAGTCTTTATCTCTTTCTATGGTCATATATATTTTTCACATACAAAATGTACAAAATAAAAATCATGTATAAGATGCGCTGTGACTGATTTTGCAGAGACATAGCAGGATTTATACATTCAAATGAATGTTATCTTCAAAACATTCACCTTAGATATATACCTTTCTTTTGGAATTATCTTCAAAGCTTTTCAGGTATATTATTTTGAAGATACTCTGTGGTAGCACATATTTACTCTGCATTAAGTTTGATATTTGGAAGAAGTCTGGAATCATTTGGAACCAGTTATAGTGAACCAGTTATACTGGGGTAAGAATTATGGTTAAGATCCTATTACTCTCCTTAAGTTCCTCCTGCAGCTTCCTACTGCTCTTTGGCTAGAGTCTAAGCTTTTGTAAGGTCCTTTCAGCCTAGTCCTCTTTAGCTTCCTCATGCTTCTTTCTAATGAATTTTCTACAGTTCTTTGGACGTTTCCTGCTTTCTTACCTTTGTACTTGTTTTATTCTTTATATCTTACATGAAATATCCAAGCCCCCATGCCATCCTACCTCCTTCCCCCATTAATTCTTACTCATCCTTCAGGTCTCAGGAAGCCTTTTCTCACCCACATAAGAGGTTGGTCTATGCTGTGTGTTTCAATAATATCTTAAAGCACTGCACTTAATTGTAAAATGAAAAATTTGGTTATCCATGTCTCCATGCCTTTTGCTCACTGCTCTTCCTCAGTGCTGAGCATAGTACCTAGTCATAGCAGGCTCTTAGTTGATGTTTGTTGAATGAATATTAATGAAACATGATTTTAAAGTTATTGAATTTATCTTATAGTAATGTAGCTTTTAAGATAACAGGCATTGGAGTTCAGGTGTTCTACTTACTTACTGTAGGAATACTTAATCTTGGAAAGCCATTTTCCACATCTGTAAAATGAGAATTCAAAACCCTACCTCCTGAGGTAAAGATTAAATGAAATAATGTATTATAAAGTGCTAGCTGAGTAATTGGAACGTTTTAAGTCAAAAATGGTAGCTCATGTTAGTCTTATTAAACTGGCTGTAAGGAAATTATAAGAAAGGTAAAAATGAGCAATGGCAGCATTTTTGAGTAATTTTGTAGTGTCATTTCTTAAGGTGATTGTTTTGAATGTTCCTTTGGATCTATTTTTTTGTGCTTGTTTAATTGTCAGTCTTTTTACCTTATGAATGCAAATTGGATATATTCTTTCTCACCCCATCCATATGTAATTTTTCATAAAGTATATGCTAAGATCACATATCTGTATCTTTTTTATTTATAAAAACCATTAGAACTAATGAAGTTTTGTCTAATGAGTAAAATTTACAAAGTAGATCACTGTAGAATGGCACAGCAGATGGGAATAATACTGAAAAAGGACAGAATATGGTGTTGATGTGACTGAGTCTCACCAATCTTCTAAAATCCATTTGATTCAATCAGTAGGCTTAGATAAAAAAATAGAAAATAAACAGGATTCCTCGGAGAATTTTACAGAAACAGTATTGGAACCCATAAATAAGAATTAGTGCTGTTGATTAAAACTGGGGAGCTAGGCTGGGCGCGGTGGCTCACGCCTGTAATCCTAGCACTCTGGGAGGCCGAGGTGGGTGGATCATTCTGAGCTCAGGAGTTCGAGACCAGCCTGAGCAAGAGCGAGACCCCGTCTCTACCAAAAATAGAAAGAAATTAATTGGACA